>RJWT010042724.1:0-12137 GCA_004365215.1 Cuniculus paca | reverse complement strand
TAGACCCTGAGTGCTCCCCACGGTCCACGTTCAGAAGGCATGATTGCCGAGGTGTTCTGCGCGGGGCGCTCCAGGGCAGGCTCCAGGACAGGCCCTCTGCGCGGGACTGTAGGAGGGAGTGCGGACCCTGAGGAGGACTGCGGGGCTCTGACTGCTCACTGCCCTCGCTTGTGCTTCCCAGCCCTAAGGTGAGCAGTTTTGCTCCACCACGCTCCCTCCATGGCGTGTGCCGCAGGCTCAAAGCGGTGGCGCCCTCCTCGCTGGGATGGTGAGTTCCCCAACGCACACACCTGCAGACAGAATCGCGGAGGTTCTTCTGACGGATTTCCGAGGTAATCACACCCCGTAACTGCCGCAACCGGAAAGAGAGAACAAACTCCTCATCCCGTCCCAGCCTTGGTTTACACACACCTGTCAGAAGGGAACTCCGCTCTGACTTCCAATTCTACGAGTTACTCCGGGCTGGTCTCAGCCCTGAAGTGGAACAGCACACTCACTTATGTGTCCAGACTTTTGCTCAGCGTTTTGTTTGCAAAACCCACTGTGGTGCTGCCTATAGCACTCGTTGGTTGTCATCGTGTATCCTCCTTCTATGAACACAGCTCAATGTTTGCCACGGCTCCTCATCTGAGGTTGTCTGTCCTCCTAGGGCCACGTTCATCATCCAGCTGGTTGACTTTGATGTGTCTTGCGTTTCTGATGGGCATGGGCCAAAACGTGACATTTCTGGACCGTGTGGTACATGTGCACCTTATGCTTCGGTGGACACTATGGGCTGGTTTTGCGTGAAGTCCATTGTCCCACCTGTTCTTTAACATGCGAGGCACCTGAACTTTTTATTTTACCATTCTAGTGTGTGCATGATTTTATTAATCGTGCCTTTAATTTATATTCCCTTGATGACATCTAGTCGGAGCAGCTTTTCGTATATATTTGTTGTCTATTTTGGAATTCTATTTTTTGCCAATTCAGGGCATTTTGCCCTTCTTTGTATTTTATTGATTTGAGACGTTCTTTTCTAGAAAAGATCCTTCGTTCAATATAAGTAATGTAAATATAAAAACCGGGTCCAGGAAAAAACACCCCAGAGACAGTGCTTTGGTACTCTGAGAGGACTTAGAACTACCTGAGAATCAAGTTCCCTTTGGTCTTTCTTTTTCCTGCAGTGGAGAGGTTTTCTGCCTGATCCTGTTTACCTACCTGATCAGATCAGCCCAAAGAGGGACACAATTACCCTCACCGTTGTCACTGAAATTTCATTAATCAAAGGCCAATTCATATTGTACGAAGAAAACACACCTGCACGGTGTCCTCTATTTCCATCCCACAGAGCATCATTTAAAAACCCATCAGGTTCTCCTAAAAATCACTGACTATTCCCCTAACAATCCCGTCCCCCTGGGCCTATAAAAAAAAAAAGGATGCGTAAGTGGGTGAATTGTGTTGGGCTAGTGGGTAATCACACTCGTATGACTTTTCCCTGTGCTGTGACTTAATTTTTCTATTTTGCATATTTATAAATTTGTATGTTTTTTAGCTCAGCAGCATAAGCACCTGCCTGGCAAGCGTGAGGTTGTGAGTTCCATCCCTGGTACCAAAAAAAAAAAAGTGTATGTTTTTCTTCTAATTCACAGTGTACTGTCAGTTCATCCCAGTGTGTCTTTGAGGATAGGCAGGGAACTTCCCCTTGTCCCTAGAGCACTCTGGCCTGCCTTTCCCCTTCCATAATGGTTCCGTTAAGTGAACAAAACACCTTCATTTCAAGGTAGTTCAATTTACCGGTTTTGATTTGTTTTTCTTCATATTTTATGAGAGAGAGAGAGAGAGACCACCATAGAAACAGAGGAGAGAGGACAAAATAATCTCCTGGACCTTTAAGCTATTACTCATTCAAAGCATTATTTGTGTTTTGTTTTGAAGTAATCAGGGAGTTCAAAGCTGTTTTTGAAAAAAAAGACAAGTTTCTACTTGGCCTGCAGTTATCTAATAGGTCACTAAAACCAAAGCAAATCTTGGCCTTCATTTTGTATCTGTTGCACTTAATAACCTTAAAACTCCAGCTCAGATCCCTCTTAGCTCTGCATATGGGGTGTTCATCGTTAGGCAGTGTCTGCCTAAGAGCTGGCTGCACCAGGTGGCTTAGCCCTGAATTTGCATACCCTATCCTGTCCTTCTGTCAGCCACCAGAGAGCTCCTGGAAGTCTGCTTGCTCTAAATCAGGGGTCACCCTTGTTATCAGCAGAGCCACCGCGGGTCGGAGATGCCCTAGAAGAGACCATCATCTCATGGAAACTGGATGAAGCCATGAAGATGTCTTCAGAGCCACCTTGCAAAACCAGAACTAAGACAATGATCACTGAGGCCAGAACCCTCTATAAACACCCACTGCGTCCACCCCTCAACAGGTCAGCCTCATCCTCTCCATCGGCTCTGTGCCCCATGATCTCTTCAAGTTGGACACCCTTCCCATTTTCTCTTACTCCGCAATTCTGCCCAGCAGGTCCTCCTCCACCTGTCACTGATACGTCCTGAAACACTTTTCTGTGATAAGTCGTGGATCTGCCTGTGGTCAAGCTGAGGTCCCCATCTCCTCTTTAGGGAGAGCTCTTCAGGCCCCATCCAATGATCCGCTCACCTAAGTTCATTAAGTTATCCTGTTATGTTCTAGGATCAATTCAAACTCAGGAACTATAAAGGAAAAAAGAACTTCATTTTGAGTTTTAGAATTACAATTCAGGAGACACAGGTTCCCACAGTTCTAAACAGGTGTTAGGAAGAAAGCACAGAAAAGCAGAAGCTTATATGGGGCACTGAATATTCAAAACAGAACCAGATCTAGGGACTGTTGGAAGATAAAGAAAAGGATGTATGTACTTGGTAAAAGCATCCAGAAAGCCAAAGTTGGGTAACCTCTTGATATGCATCTTGAGCTTCTCGGCCTGATACACTTGTAGCCAAGGCTGGCCTCAAACTCACAGCAATCCTCCTGCCTTAGCCTCCAGAGTGCTGTGATTAGAGACATGCACCATCATGCTCAGCTCTCCCCCTTCTTTCCTCACTGTTTCTTTTAAGGCATAGTCTATTGTTTTTATTTGTTCTTCATTTCCCTCTAGCTTAGTCTTCATTTTATAGTTTATATTTCCTGCATTCCTGCTGTTTTTCTTAGATAGATTTCCTCCTTCTTGAGATTTTCTAATTCTTTTTTATGCTAATTTTATGCTACCATCTTCTCTAAGTATTTGGGGCTTGTTTTGAAATACAAAATCATAATTTTCCTTTGTATCGTAGGTACACATGTATTTCTCACATCCTTTTGTTAACTGTAAGGATATATTGTGTGCCATATTTTCATTCATCTTATAAAAACATACAGGTTCATTGCTGGCCATCAGAGAAATGCAAATTAAAATAACACTGATAGAACCACCAGCATCAAGAAATCAAAAAATCAAAAATGCTAGCAAAGCTGTGGAAAACTGTGGGTGGGAATGTGAACTAGCATAACCACTACGGAAATCAGTATGGAGATTCCTCGAAAGACTAAAACTAGACCTTCCATTTGACCTAGGTATTATCCTTCCGGTATCTTCCCAAAAGACCTAAAGACATTAAATTACAGTACTGCTTGTATACTCATGTTTAATTAGCAGCAGAATTCATAATATTAAAATATTAAAAGCAGCCTCTATGTCCATCAACAGATGAATGGAAAAATAAAATGTGGTATTTATGCACCATGGAGTACTACTATGCCATAAAGAAGGATAAGCTTGAGTCCTTTGTAGGAAAATGGATCCGCCTAAATATTACCCAAAATATAAATAAAGAGCAAAATAAAAGATATATAATAGGAAGAAGGGAGATAGATCTTTTTCAAATAGGAAGGGGATCAAGAAATTGAGAAAGGGTAGAGGGAGGGGAAGGAATGAAAAAGGAAGTAAATTGTGTTTTGCACATTACCAGCTCCCTTCAAGGAATGTAAACATTGTGTTTGTCTGATCTACAGTCCTCCGCTCCACCAGCTGAGCTATTGAAATGTGCACTGTAAATATCAGGTACTGCAAACATGCACTACTAAATCAACCAATTAATTCATTCATTCAGATTATGGATGAAGTACTTTCTATTTACTTAGTATGATGTCCCCTGGCTGATTCATGGTGTTGCAGATGCTGCCTCTCCCTTTCTAAGACTGAATAATACTCCTTTGTTTGTATGCCACATTCTTTTCATGCACCTATCAGGTGGTGGACACTTCAGTTCTTTCCGTATCTTCGCTATCATCAATGATTCTACAGTAAACACGGAGGCTTAGATAGTTCTATGGAAAAAGGAGTCAAATCAATTGGAGTAGAACAGTTACTGGCTACCAGGGTGGGTGAATAGGGAGAAATAGGTCACAGGGGTCAACTGTGTCCCCCTTAGACATATAATGCACAGCAAGAGGAATAGAGACCATATTATTGACTATTGAAAACTTACAAAGAATAAATTTAGCTGCTTTTACATTAAAAAAGTAATTTAGAAGATGATAGATATGTTAATTTGACCTTAGTAATCATCTCAATTTCACTACATATATGCATATCAAAATATGTTGCATGTCTTAAATATTTACATGAAAAATGAATTTTAAATTAATCAAAACCTCCACATTACATAGGGTTCAATCATCATCCTTTTGTGTTGCTCATTTTTATATAAAATTACTTTTCTCAGCTACTGATAAGAAAGTGAAATCAGAAGAGCTTCTCCACATTCATACTTGCTCTCCCTCCTCTGTCACTTTGGTAATGTGACAGAAGGGTGGCTCAGCGTTCCTGGGATCGCCTGGCTCTGTCCCCTCCCCTACCTGACCCTTCTACTACGGCCCTGTCCCCCACCTGCCCCACTGGGTTTGGCCTCTTCCTAGCAGGCTCAATTTGCAGTGTGATGCTTCCTCATGGAAGGACCTTCAGCTGCTGCGTTTCACAATTCGGAGGCCCTGACCACCTAGGCCATTGGAGCAGTGCAGACCCCGCACTCCTTAGTGGACAGGGGAACAGCCACACAGCTTCAGTCGCTCACTGCAAGGGGTCTGCATCTGCCTTTGGCTACTCGGGCGTTCAGCATAAGGTGTGAAAACCCCCAGTGATAATTCAGCTAGAGAGCTAGATGTGAACACCTAGATGGGGGGGTTGGGGGACTAGAGAATGAAATGAGAAAAACACAGAAATAGCAACTGAATCACCAAAACTTAGTAAGTTTATAGATTTTTTTCAGTGCTGGGGATCAAACCTAAGGCCTTATGCATGCTAGGCAAGTGCTCTACCGCTGAGCTACAGCCCAGCCCTACTTAGAGTTTATAGATTTTTGAATAAGCCTCAGATAGAAATGTATTCGCATTCCTGGTTTGTTAATAATACAAGAAACATGATCACTTGAAAACTTCTTTTTTTCCTAAATTCTGAGACACTGTGGGGACTCGTTTCTGAATTAGTTTGTAGACACTATAACAGTCTATCTCTACCTTAGAAGTGTGGAGACTGAGGCTGTACCTCAGTGGTAGATCACTTGCCCAGTGTGCACAAAGCCCTGTGTCCTATCTGTAACAAAAAAAGAGAGGAAAGACAGAAAGGGGAGGAAGGAAAGAAGGGAGGAAGGAAGGAAGGAAGGAAGGAAGGAAGGAAGGAAGGAAGGAAGGAAGGACAATTTTTAGCATCACGATATGTTTAATTGTGTTTGTTAGTCTGAACTGACTGAAGGCTGAGAGTTTACAGAACAAGCACCCATTTCTTAGTCTCCTAGAAGCTAAGAACTGTATGTGGCAGATTTGACAGTTGATGAGAGCCTGCTTCCTAGTTTGCAGACAGTAGCTTCTCATTGTAGCCTTGTGGGGAGGAGAGGTGAGAGAAAGGAAGCAAGCTTTCTTGCTCTGTTCTTATAAGAACACTAATCCCGTTACCTTCAAAAGCCCCACCTTCTAATACCGTCCTATTTGGAGTTAGGATTTTAACATATGCATTTTAGGGGAGCTAAACATGCAGTCTCCAACAAATTCCAACCACCCCCAGTGGAGAGTAGTAAGTGAACACCCAAAGTAATTCATATGATGCCAGAGGAAATGGGTTTTAGTGTAGGGCCAAGCTTTCCCTACAATACATCTACAGGAGACTCAGCCTCAGGGTGCCTGAAGATAGAACACGAATCAAAATAACCCTCAATTTCATTGACTGCCTATAAAACAAAGTCCACCACTCTTCAAACAATAAAATCCAGTATATCCTTCAGTTTCCATTGCTATAACAAAATACTTGAGGCTGAGTAGACTTTTAAAGAAAACAGGTTTATCTGGCTCTCAGTTTGGAGGCTCAGTGGCAGATGCCAGCATCAACTCTGCTCTGGGGAGGACCTGAAAGCAGCCAGCATCTCACAGGTACGTGTGGCCAGACAAGAAGGCAGAGTGCCATGTGGGGATCAGGCTCAAGACTTTATGACACATTTCAGTCCTTGCAGCTAACCCAGAGATGCACAAGGGCGGGGCTCCAGTACATAAGGACTTTCCACTAGGCCTCATCTCCCGAAGATCCCACATCTCTTCTCATATCACCACACTGATGGCTAAACCTTCAACACATAAACCCTTGGGAGACGAATCACATCCAAATGAAAGCATCCAGACCTCACAACGTAACCTAATCTAACATCCAAACAGTACTACACATGGAGCCAGGCACAGCAGCACATGCCTATAGTGCCAAAAAAGGCTGAAGCACAAGGACTGCGTGAGCTTGAAGCCATCCTAGGTTATTCAGTGAGTTCAAGACCAGCTTGCTCTACATAATGTCTTAAAAAGAAAACAAAATAAAAAGGCAGTAAACACATAAAGAAGCAGGTTCATGTTATCCATGAAGGCAAAAAAAATGCTACAGAAACAATATTTCTTACAGAGAAGCAAAGATTTCCCTCAAAATAATTGCCAACTGAATTCATCAACATACAAAACAGATTATTCACCATGATAAAGTGATGTTTATCCCAGTTATGTAGTGTTGGTTTAGCATTTGCAAGTTAATCAGTATAACACAGGATATGAATAAAACAAAAGTTAAAACCCATGTCGTCATTTCAGTAGATGAGAAAAATCAACAAGCACAGAATTCAACACCCTTACATGATTAAAAAAAAAAGTTAGAAACAAAATGGAACTGCCTTAACCTGAGAAAGCATCCACAGAATATCACAACTAACGTCATAGTAAATGATGAGAACCAAAGTGCTCTGCCCTTAAGATGAGGACTAAATCAAAGCTTCTCTTCTCTCTAGCACTGTTCAATACAGCACTGAAAATTCATACATGGCAACTTGGGGAGGGAGAGAAAGGCATCAAGTTTAGAAATAAAGAAGTAAAACTATCTCTATTTGCAGATTGCAAGATCTTTTAATAGAAAATCCTATGAATTCCAATTAAAATTTTAACTAAGTTATAATGGGGGTGCAACCTGGCTAGCCACATGGGTTCAAGAGGATCTGAGCTCTGCCCAGCCCAACAGCCCAGCATGATCCATTGGGGGACACCCGGCCAGCCACATGGGTCCTAGAGGTTCTGAGCTCTGCATAGTCCAGCACAAGGCCCCAGCACCATTCTTTGGGGGTGCACTCCAGCTAGCCATGTAAGTCCCAGAGGTTTCAAGCTCTGCCTAGCTAGGCACAAGGCCCTGGTGCCATACTTCAGGGGTGCCCCTTGGCTAACTGGGTCAGTCCTAGAGATTCTGAGCTCCACCCAGCCCAGCACCATACTTTGGAGGTGCACTCTGGTGAACCACACAGCTCTAAGAGGTTCTGAGCTCTGCCCACCCCAGCAGAAGACCCTGGTGCCATACATTGGGAGTATGTCTTGGCTGGCTGCATAGGTCCCAGAAGATCAGACCTCTGCACTACCCAGCACAACACTCTAGCACTATTGATTGAGGGAGCACCCTGGCCAACCTTATAGGTCTTAGAGGAGCCAAACCTCACCCAGGCCAGTGCAGCACCCCGGCACCATCTATGGAGTGCCTCAAGGAGAAGCACAGGTCCAGAAGAGGTCCACTCAGAAACCCTATGCAGTTGGGGTGGAGGAGCACCAGTGAGCTGAAGGAGAGCAAATGCCCTGTCCATCACTTTTCTGCTACCCCTGGCCCACACCATGACACCACAGGACAGTCAGCATGGTAAGTGCCTTTGACTTAATCAGCTTGTCTGGAGAAACCTAGGAAAATGACAAAATGAAAGAGCAAAACGCAGTCACAGACCTCCTGCTCACCAAGAACATACCAGGAGACACTGACATGAAGACATTGGAAATTTCACAACTGAAATTTCTGAAATGGTAGCAAGTGAAGTAAACAAACAACTCCAAGAGGATACAGAGGAAACCAGATCAGAAATAATCTCTTGGAAAAAGAAGAAATGACAAACATTATGAAAGAATGTTGAGTATATCTAAAAAACATGTGATAAAAAATAAAGGAACATAAGAAAATGATTGAAACCTTGAATGAACAATATAAGAAAGAATTAGCCTGCATAAAACAGGATCAAAGAGATATTCAGGCAATTAAAAATTTCATTGAAAGCTGATAAAAATACTTAAATGAAGCTGAAGATACACTGTCAGACTTGAAGACAGAATGGAAGCTAATGATGACAAAAGGAAAGATCTCTTTAAAATGGAAAGGCACCAGGAAACAACAATTCATCACTGCCAAGATGATGCAAGCAAAAACAATAAGCAAGAGCAACACAAATGACATCAAAAGACTATTTGCACAAACAATAGCAGAAAATTCTCCAAGCATGGGAAAAGAATCTGACATACAGAAAAGTGAGGCATATAGCACTCCAATTAGCCATAATGAAAATAAATCTTCACCCAAACATAATAATGAAGATCCCAGAAATTCAGCACAAGAACAGAATACTAAAATTTGTCAGAGAAAAAAACAGATCAGTTATGAAGGAAAGCCTATCAGAATCACGGCAGATTTCTCAATACAAACTATCAAGTCAAGAAGAGCTTGGAGTGAAGTATTTTAAGTACTGAAAGAAAACAACTTCCAACCCAGATTGATGTACCCTGCAAAACTATCTTTCAAAATCAATGGAGAAATAAGATACTTCCATGACAAAGAACAACTGAAGAAACTGATGACCACCAAATCAACACTACAAAGAGTACAGAAATAAACTATAGTAAGAGATAAAGATGCTATGATTCCAAGAAAAACAACAGAAAGAAACAACTGAGCAGGGCAAGCACTTAAACAGAAAGAAAAGTAAAGAGCCAACAACAGGCAGATAACATGACAAACATAAGTCAAAACATATCAGTTAAAACCATCAATGTAAATGGCTTCAACTCACCAATCAAAAGAAACACACTAGAAGAGTTGATTTAAAAGAATCCAAGAATATGATGTATACAAGAAACACATTTAACTCAAAAGGAAATTCATAGAGTGAAAGGCAAAGGATGGAAAACAATACTCAATGAGACAAGAACCTAGAAAAAAAGCAAGGGTAGCCTCTCTCTGTTTGCAGACAATGTGAACTTCAAACCAAGAATTCTCAAAAGAGGTAAAGAAGGTCACTACATACTTGTTAGGGGAAAACAACAAAAGGAAGACATAACAATCATACATATATATGCACCAAATATGGAAACACCCAACTATGTAACACAAATCTTAATAGACATGAAAAATCAAATAAATAAAAATACAATCATAATGGGGGACCTTAATACCCCATTGACACAAACAGACAGATCAACTAGACAAAAAAAATCAGCAAAGAAATAACAGAACTGAATCAAACTTGTGGACAAATGGACTTCACGGACTTGTACAGTGTTCCACCCAACAACCTCAGAATACACATTCTTCTCAGCTGTATATGGATCACTCTCTAAAATAGACCATGTACCAGCCCACAGAACATGCTTCAGTAAATGCAAAGGAATTGAAGTTATCCCATGCATATTATCTGACCACAGTGTAATGAAATTGGAAATTCATGACAAAAGAAACCTTATAAGCTCCATAAACACATGGAAATTCAATAACACTCTCCTAAATAACCAATGGGTAACAGAGGAAATTGAAGAAAAAATTAAACAATATACACAATCAAACAAACATGCAAATACAACTTACCAGAACCTGTGGGACAAAATGAAAGCAGTTCTCAGAGGGAAATTTATAGTGGTGAATTCTCATATCAGGAAAACAAAACAAGCACAAATAAACAGCCTACTGCCACACCTCAAATTTCTAGAAAAAGATGAACAACTCAAGCACAAAGCACAAAAAAGAGAAGAAATTATAAAGATCAAAGCAATAATTAATGTAATTGAGACTAAGAAAACAATTCAAAGATTTAATGAATCAGAGAGTTGGTTCTTTGAAAGAATAAACAACATTGCTAAACCCCTAGCCAACCTTATCAAAAAGAGTTAAAAAAAAAATCTCAAATTCGTGCAATAAGAAATGAAAAGGGTAAAAGTACGACAGATTCTGAAGAAATGCAGATGATCATCAATACTTACTTTGAAAGCCTTTATTCTCATAGGATCAAAAACACAGAAGAAATGGACAGATTCCTAGACACATATGAATTATCAAAGCTGGATCAAGAAGGCATAAAACTTCTGAATAACTCAATATCAGTTAGTGAAATTTAAAACGTAATTAAAAACTTATCATCAAAAAAAAGCCCAAGTCCTGATGCAATCACAAATGAATTCTATAAGAAATTTAGAGGTGATTTAATAACAAACTCAAGCTCAAACTCTTTAATGAAATTGAAAGGGAAGCAATTCCCCCTAATTCATTCTGGGATGCAAATATTATCCTGATACCAAAACCAGAGAAAGACCCAACCAAAAAAGAAAACTACAGGCCAACCTCTCTATTGAACATTGATGCAAAAATTCTCAATAAAATACTGCAAGCAGAATGCAGCAAACCATCAAGAAGATTATATACCACCACAATGAAGTGTAATTCAGCCCAGGAAAGCAGGGATGGTTCAACATATGCAAATCAATAAATGAAATACCCCATACTAATAGAGCCAAAGACAAAAATCACATGATCATCTCAATAGACACAGAAAGAGCTTTTGATGAAATCCAACACTCATTCATGGTAAAAACCCTGCAGAAAATCAGAATTGATAGTTTCACCTCAATCTGATAATAGTCATCTATGACAAACCAACAGCCCACATCATAGTAAATGGTCAAAAACTGAAAGCTTTCACTCTAAAATCAGAAGCAAGGCTGCTCACTGGTAACCAGCTCAAAGGTAAGGTAGAGGCAGGCCCTGCTCTGTATGCATTCCAACAGACAAAGGGAGACCCTGCTCTCTGGTAACCAGATCAGAGGGAAGACAGAGGCAGGCCCTGTTCTGCACGCATTTCAGCAGGTAAAGGGAGATGCTGCTCACAAGTAACCAGCTCAGAGGGAAGGCAGAGGCAGGCCCTGCTCCACATGCATTCCAGAGCTCTTGGAATGCTTCTACCCCAGGTAACCAGCAAGGGCTAGGAAAAAAAGAATCAGGTCCTACACCAGAGCACCTAGTGGCCACTATTGGATACCGGTAGCCAGCACTAGCCAGGAAAACCAAACAGTCATGCTCCAGAGAAATTGTAGCCAATGTGGGAGGTTCCCAAAATCCCACTACCCACTTGTTTGGAAGAACCTAAGAAAATGTCAAGATGAAGAAACAAAAGGCAGTCCCTGGACTCCAACCCAAGCAGAGCAAGTCCAGGAGATGAAAATGTGGAAGAGATTGCGAGTCGCACATCTGAAGTTTCTGCAGTGATGGCAACTAAAGTAAAGAGACAACTCCATGAGGCTATAAAAGAAATTAGAGCAGAAATACTATCTCAGGTAAAAGAAGAAATGAAACACACAATAAAAGAATTGCTATCCTTCTCTAGAGAAGACATACATAAAAAAATAGAGGAGCAGAGGAAAATGAGGGAAACCATGAATGAACAATATAAGACAGATTTTGAATGCATGAAACAGGTTCAAAAAGATATCCAGGAAATTAAAATCTCCATTGAAAGCTGGCAAAATCTCTCAAAAGAAACTGAAGATAGACTTTCAG
>RJWT010042723.1:0-12080 GCA_004365215.1 Cuniculus paca | reverse complement strand
CACGGCAGTCAAACTTCATCCCCCTACCACTTCCTGGGTAAATTAGTTGAATTTGTGTAAGTTAGCGATGCACACATTGTGCTTTCTACCTGAATCAAGGATAAATCACTTAGCCTGTCAACCTTGGGCACTTTGTCTGGGTGACAGGTTGGACTTCCTGGGCACCCCTTTCCCAGCTGTGCAGTCCCCTGCCCCATACACATATGCTCAGGCAATACTGGATGTGCCCTGGCCTGCAGCCCACCACAGGAGGTGCTCAGCCTGCACTGAATCACTCTGTGCCTGGTCTTGTGATAATTGCTTGACCTGACCAGGGCTGGGTGGGAGGTTCCTTTCCTTGCAGAACTCACAACTCACTGCAACATAGAAACCCCACCCCATCCCTGACTCTCTTAGTTGTCCTGAACCCCCACCAGTTCTGGAGATGGTCTGTTCCATTTCAGGCAAGGCCATAAAATGTCTTGGAAGCAAACTGTCCAGCTGGAGTCAGACAGCCTGACTGGGGAGGCTCAGAAGTTGGCAGGGCTGAACTGGCCTCCTCCAGGCCTCACAGCTTTTCAAAGTCATTTTCTTGTAAATAAGAGCTAAAAGTTCTGCTGGGCAGGTGGTGCAGGCCTATTAACCCAGCTACTTGGAAGGCTGAGGCAAGAGGATCACAAGTTCAGGACCAACTTGGGCAGTATAGTAAGACCTTGTTTCAAAATTTAAAAATAAAAAGGGCTAGCGATGTAGCTCAGTGGTAGAGCATTTGCTGACCACGTGTAATGCCCTGGGTTTAATCCCCAATACCACATCCAGGGAGGGGAGCTAAAAGCTCTCATTCCTGCTGCTCTACTCCTTGGCCCACTGTTTTTTTATACCAGGTTCAAGGTGAGATAGACCTTTCGTCTCCCTGCCAAGTTCTCATGCAGAAAACCCCATCCAACTTCCTGGGTTTTCAGTTTGGCACATCCAGGTTATCTCTTGCATTCATCTTATTTCATTACCCATACCAAGCCCTTTGAATTTTATAATATGCTTTGCATTTTTCTAAATGTAATCGGGGTTTTCCAGAGATGTACAAAAGCCAGGAAATATGTATGTCATTTAAATGACTCCTGTTAACCTTTAGCCTTTAACTGATTTCTCATAAAACTTGCTTTTCTCTCAGCTCTGGTTTGCATTGTTCAGTGTAGCAAATTTGATTTAGAAAAGAAAAACTTACAATTTTTTCTCTTCCTCATCAGGCCCTCTTCCCTTTCTTTGCTGCCTCCCCTCCTGTGTGCCCTGTTGGTGAAAATGTGAGTCCCAAGCTGTGTGTAACATAAAGTTCCAGCCTAGATTTATGTAATGCTTACTGCTACTTCCTGAGATCTCCCAGGCCCCCTGGCTTCAGCTACTTCCCTTCCTACCGATAGGCAAAGTGAGGAAAGTTCTGGAACTCAACACTCCTTGCTGCTGTGTGACACACAGATGATCATAGTTACCATCTAGTGACCTGTTCGCTAGGGCCAGCACTGTGAGTGATTTAACTCATTTAACCTGACAAAGCAGGTTCTATTACCCTTTGAGGACACTGAAGCAAAGAGAGATTTGATAATTACTCAATGCCATGCTCTGCCAGGAAGTAGGTAGGAACCAGGACACAAATACAGGACTCAGACCATAGCACTTGCACTTTAGGCTCTGGGCTCTGCCTCCTCATCCATTCACTCACTAATGCACTGTCCAAGAATCACTAGCTGCATGGTGGGCACTGCCAGGTATCAGACATACATAAAAGGATAAGACTCGGTCCTCCTCCCTTCAGGCAGCAGGAGTGTAGCCCTTCAACAGATGGGTATAGGTACTTAATGGAAACTGAAGGACACAGCAGGAGAACAGAGCAGTTGGGTCCTTACTGGGAAAGAGACAAGAATTGCTTCTGAGAGCCCGAGCTATTGACTCATATGTGTTCTGAGTGGTTGTTCACCAGATGGACAGGCTGGGCAAGGACATTGCAGACAGATGGCCAAAGAGTGGCTTTGGTCACCCTGGTCACTAGCTCATGTCTGTCTAGAACACTATGATATATTAGTTTTCTATACCTGCTCTAACAAATGTACACAAATTTAGCAACTTAAAATAACATGTATTTTACAGTCCTGGGACTCAGAAAAGTGATATGGGTCTTTCTGGGCTAAAATCAAAGTGTTGATCCTTTCTGAAAGCTCTAGGCAAGAATCTGGTCTCCTGTCTTGGGCAGATTCTAGAAGCCATGCGTTCCTTGGCTCACAGATTCTTCCTCTGTCTTCAAAGTCAGCAGTGATGCACTGAATCCTTTTACAGTGGTGTCACTCTGACCCCTCTTCACCCTTGCTCTTCTACTTTTAAGAATCCATTCCAATTAGAACGGACTCACCCAGGTAATCCCCCAGATAATCACATGTGTGATAGCCCTTTTGAAGGTTACACATTCACAGGTTCCAGGAATTAGAGCATTGACATCTTTGGGGACCATTATTCTATCTACCTGGGATGGGGAAACTGCCAGCAGATGGGATGGAGCATTGGGCAGAGGCGCTTTGTAGTACACTGCAGTTCAGGAGGCCCTCGAACCAGTGACAGACAAATAGGCAAGAGACAGTTACCACTTGGATGCTCTTGGGCCCCGCCTCCCACCGTGACCATGACAGATCTCTCTGACCTTTTAGCACCTGTGCAGTACTAAGTTGTGTCCAGGGCCCCTGGGTCTCAGAAACAGCAACAACCCTTCCTCTGGACTAAAGACCCCACTTTGGTGCTTCAAATTAACTTCTCTCAGTCCCCCACATTGCCTCCCCACCATCCTTTCAATATCCCTGATCTCTCCCTGTTGACATTCCCTGAGTGCCTCCTCCAGTCCTGGGCCTCAGCCCATCCCACCTTTCTTGTCAGTCTTTTGCAGCTTGCCATGTTCTGCTGCTAAGATGCTTCCAATGGCTGGGAGTCCCAAGAAGCTCAGCTTCCTCCTCCCCAAACTCTCTTTTCCTTTCTTTTCTAACAGGCTCACACATTATCTTCCATGGCCATCTGACCACCCTATCCCCCAGTCTTAGACACCCTACACATGCTCACAAGGCGCACACTCCCTCAAGTCCTGAACCCACAGAGCCCTTTGTATTTCTTCCTACCCACTTTGACCCAAGACAGCAGTCTGAGCCAGAGGAAGAGGGGTGGGTCTTTGCCAGCTATTTGAGGCCAGGAAGAGTTCTAACCAAACTCTAAGTTTGGTTTTGAAAGGGGCCTTTCTCCAGGAAAGGATTAGAGAATATCCATCATTAAATGGTGTGCTGCAGAATGTTGGTCCTTGACTAAAGTGGTCAGATTTTAAAATGAAATAAAATGTGGTGGTATGTTTTGGCTTTTGTTTTTTTAAAGAAATAAGAACATTTTTGCCCATGATGGAAAAAAAATTCCAACTCAGGCCACAAGTGTATGTTCACGAACTACAGTTCTATAAATGCCTCCTCCTTGAATTTGGTAACTTTTGTTAAAAACAACTCACCTTAGAAACCGCTCTGTGTGCATATGTGTGTGAACGTGTGTGCACATATGTGTGCACATGCATGTATGTGTGTTACAGTTTGTATTTACATGTCCCCCCAAAGCCTCATGTGGTCCTAGGTGGGGCTTTTTCAGAGGTGGCTGTATCTAGAGTGTGTGGCTCTGGAATCGATATGGTGCAATGCTAGGCTCAGGGGCACTAGATTAAGGGTGTGAGTGCCACCCTGAGTAGCCCGGATAAGATGTAAGGGGTAGAAAGAGCCAGGGTTGTTCTTCGCTTGTTTTGTTACCTTCTGACAGCCATGAACTGTTTCTCCTCTTCAGTGCCTGTCTGCTGTGCCACCCTGCCTTGGAGCCAGCTGAGTATGGACTGAAACCTTTCCTCCCTTAACTCTGAGTGTCTGCTATTTTGTCTCAGCAATGAGAAAAGTAACTAAGACAATGCAGAACACATGGGAAAATCACAGTAACTTGTTTCATACAAACCCAAATCTGCCTGGTAGCGGTTACTCAGCTGTGCAGGCCGGGCTCTGGGCCAGGTCAGGGTGGCTGCCGTTTCCCTATGAAGCTGCCCCTGACAGGAGATCCAGGGCCAGGCTTTCACTTCTCCTGCCGCGAAGAAAGTGTTTCTCTTGAAAACCAGTGCCAGCCTCATCGCCATTCCCAAGCAATACAGGATGACATCAAAGACAGGAATTTGTTCAGGTTAAAGCTTCAGGGTTAATGGGGCCAGACTATAGCTCAGTGGTAGAGCGTGTGCTTAGCATGCACAAGGCACAAGGCTCTGAGTTGATCCAAAAAACAAACAAAACTTAAGGAGTTTCAAAAACGTGGAGCTTAAGAGTGAGACCCAAGGAGGTTTACACCCCACAGGATTTACTGGTAGACTGAGTGCAAATGATGTGTAAAGGTGGCCCAAGGGGCACTGGGGACAGCAGACCTGCCTCTTCGCTGTCTCTCTTTAGTCTGCTTCTTTTGGAAATGGAAGGGATACTTTCTTCGGAAGGCCAGACTCACAGCCAGGTCCGGGCAGCAGGTCCCTCCCACCCTGGGTGTGAGGTTTTAAGACTTCCATATTTGGCGAATCTATATTCTGGTTTTGGTTTTTGTTGTGTGGGGGTATGGGGTTATATTTAGCATTGGAAGTTGTAGGGGGTGGAGAGCTGGCTGCCTCTCCACAGGGAGAAAAGTAGGAGGGCCCTGTCAGTTCTCTCCCCAATTAAGGAGAAACTGGGAGCTGCCTTCAAGTTTGCAGTTCTTCCTCCAGCAGATCTTTAAGTTTATCTCAAGCCCCAGCCCTGCAACATTGGGCCCCCTTGGAAGCCCAGCCAAAGGCTCTGAAAAGTCCTACACACTCAAAGCTATCTTGAGGATTCATGTGTAGAAAGCCATCAGGCAGGAGGGGCCTATCCAGTGTCTGAACGGACCCCAGGTCCATCAGAGACCGTAAGGAGGGTATCATCCTCCAAGCCCCACTACCTCTCATTCCATCCAAGATTCCCCAACTATTTTCTACCCTGGAATAACATATGGTTCCCCACCAGCAGTAGTTTGGGATCAAGGTAGAAGGAACCAGGGTGCCAGAATCAACATACTGCCCTAGCCCTTAGTCCTAGTCCTCAGTCCTGAGCTGAGTCAGCCTCTCCTTCATGCCTGCTCCTACTCCTGCTCCCATCAGGAAGGCAGGCGAGGCCCTTAGAGGAACCTGCTGTGCGTGCCTTACATGTCTGCTTGGAAGGGAGAAGGATAGGTCTGACTTCTGTGGTCGGCGTCCACTGTGCCCAGACGGAGACCAGCATAGGCCTTTTACCTTCTCAAAGAAGTGGGGTCTGGGGGGCACAGCCCTCCCTCTGTTGGCAGCCACATCCACCCTCAGCCCCTCTTTACTAGTTCTGTCAGCAGGGTCCCAGGCCCAAGGCCCTCAGGGCCTAATAGGACCTGACCCTCAACCCTTTTTCCAGACCTACAGACCACCCTGGGACCCACCACAGCACTGCTTCTGGTTCCCTGACTGCCCACATGCTGCTTTCTACTCCTGAGCCCCAGTGTAGCTGATCCCTCTGCAGAACACTCTCCCCAGTAGTGGTCCCCCTTTATTTGGACAACTCTCTGACATCCTCTGGCTTTCTACAGACAGATCACTTTCCAGAAAATCCTTTTGTGATCACCTGAGTGCTCTAATTTGCAGCATTTCCCACGATGTGTAATTTTCTGGTTTGTGTGGTTGATTCACACAGGTGCCAGGTTCCTTGAAGGCTGAAACGCTGACTCTTGTCCACAGTTGAATTCCTGATCAGTGGTGGCAAAACTATGGCACATGTGCTGTAGTGGGCTGTTTGTTATTCTAGAAAGCTCTAAAAGGCTCACCATCACTATTGTAGGTACTCCACAGATTTGCCAGACATAAATGAAGGGAGAGTGTGGGGTTAGAAAATGAACCCATGAAGAAGGACATTGGCCTTATTTTCCTGGCCCGAGGGCATAGCCATTCTGGGACCAGGTGTATGGCCCTGAATTTCAACCCCAGCACCATGAAAAAAGAAAGCTGTCCATTCTGACAGACATCAGTATAGCTCTCCAATTTGGGTTAGCCTCTCTATTCATGAGGAAGTGAGAATGAGATCACAACTTGATTCCAGGGTCCAGCATTAGTCTTCTGAACTCACCCAGCTCCGTGAGTCATCTCCATGGTGGAGGCAGGCAATTTCAAACTCTAAAGGTCAATCGATACGTCAGAGTACGTAGTAAATCATGCGCGTTCCACCTGAGGCCCCTTCCATTCCCTTGAAAAGACTGCCCTCGGTCTGCACCCCTGAAGATGCTTCCGAGGAAGAAGTGGCCTGGACTGGGGTGGTGATTACCTTAAGGAGAATTAATGCTACACCATCAATCCTGGAGGCAGAAAAAGGCCCACAGCCAGATGGCTGCGCATTAGCCAGAATAACTCACGGCCGAGTCGGGCTGAGTTTGGGGAGGCCTCTCCTTGGCCCTGTGCATAAATCAGCAGCTCTCATGCAGAGAGAGTGGGAGCCTTTGTATGAGCTGGGGGAAGGGAGCCAGCTCCAAAAGGCCCTCTTCCATAGGGCCTGTCATCTTCTGACACCCTTCGCAGCCCAGACCTATGCTTCACACATCATCTAAAGATGAGGCCATGAAGCCCGGTTCTCAGTTCTGGGAGGATCACAGGAAGGGGCTTTTAGCTAGGCTGACAGCACATAACATGACAGCCCCATTTCCACTCCATGGGCCTTAATTGGATTGTCAGAGAACACATCTGTGGCTTGTAAAAATAGGCCAAGATGATTTTCAGGAAAGCAAGCAAGGCCACCTCAGGTTTAGTGCCCAGGAGCTGCTGGAGGCTGCACACTGGAGCCCACAGACAGACTCAGCCAGGTTCTGGCCTTGCCATGGGCCATGAAGTCTTGACTGCTCTTCTGGGTCTCAGTCTCTGCAGCTATAGATGGAATTAATGAGATCCAGCAATATAACAAGGCCAGAAGGAGAACTTGATGAAAAAATTACCTTTGAAAGTATTTAGAACAGTGTCCATGTATGATGAGACTTGGTAGGGATCTGGGAACTAAGAACTAAGAACACCCTCATGCTTTGGTTGTCTGTGGCTTTATTGCACTGTGTGTGGGATCCTGGTCCCAAGTGTCATGTGCTGTGTTTGTCAGGTCAGGCCAAGCTGTGCTGTGGTAACAAATTGGGCTTGAACTCTGCATAGCTTAACCCAATGGAGATTTATTTCTTGTTCCCTTGTAAGTCCCAAGTGGGTCAACCAAAGCTCTGGTTACCTTGTCACCCAGAGACAAGGTTGACAGAGTCTCCCCAGCTCCCTAGCTGTACTATCTGGCACGTACCCACTTCAGTGTTCAGATTGGGAAAAGTGACAGAGCTAAGGGGGCTAAAGGGACACATTTTGCTCTCTGTACTCATAGCCTCACTGTAGTGTCATAGTGGGCTAGGGCAGGGGTGGTGATTCTCTCAACCACACTGGTGAACAAATGTCACCTGCCTGTCCCTTAGAAGCCTCTTAGTTCAGCAGCTAGCAGCTAGAGGATTGGAGTACCCAGCCTCCACCTAGGGCAGGAAGAAATGTGAGGACCTAACATGAAATCTGAGGAACAAAGACTAAAACTAAGAGAGAAGGGAAAGAATTCAGTGAATCTGCCCTTGATCAATTTTGAGACATTGGGCAAATACTAGACTGGACTGGGACAGGGCAGGCCCATTTGGCCATTTGCCAACTGACCTTCAGGAAGCAGAGAAAACAATGGAATGATCCTTGGGTTCCAGGAATTGATACTCCAGTGTCCTCCATCTCACCCAGTCCAGAAAAGAGGAAAGCTGGAGCCCAGGGCTACACACCCAGTGCAGGGAGCCAACCTGGGAAGTGAGACTGAAGCTTTGGTGACAAGGCCTGCAGGGTGTGCAGACGTGAACATCGCTCTGGCCTGGGCCCTAGTCCCAGCTCAGCCCTTCGTGTCTGTGTGCCCATGGGAAGTGACTTACATCTCCGGCCCTCATTTTCTCCTTGCTGAAGTAGTGGGAAAGCATAAATAATAGCTGCTTAACCGGAAGGCGATGAAGCTGAAGTAAGATAGTGTGTGCACCACACAGAGCCACCATTTATTGAAAGTGTTTGTTACTATTATTGCCATTGTCGTTGTGCTTGTGTTTGATGATGATTCCTCCCATGGAAGCTCAGCTACCTTGGCTTCTGGGGTGTGCACACAAGCACTAAAGCCAAGGATAAGGCTCCGGGAGTGAGTGGTTCCCAGGCTCATGGCCTGTCCCAGTAGGTGGTCATAGGCAGTTGGAGCGCAGGTCCGGGGCCAACCCACCTGACTGAGGTCCCCTACTTGCTCTCTCTGTGACCTGAGTAAATGACTTACGCTTACCTGTAAAATGGAGATAGTAATTGCTTCCACTTTACTGTGGGGTTATTATGAAGATTCAATGAGACAACCCTTATTGTTTTAACAGTTGTTTCAACAGTACCTAGAATTTTAACTCACAGCCAAATAATATCACTGTTAAAGACTTAGCCAAGATGTATGGCGTTCAGGTCTTGGTGGCAGGAGCCAAGTCATCTTACACCAGTGCCCAGAAGAGATACCCAGTTCTTGCCTTTCTGGTGTCATCTGTCAAAGTAGTGCTGCCCCTTCTCCTTCCATCTGATTCTCACCTTCACTCAGCTGATGCACTCTGGTGCCTGAGTGCTGGAGGTAGGGGCCTTCCTTTGAGAGGTATGCAGGTCAAAAAACCAACTCTGTTTCATCTATTTAGTATTTTTTCAGCTTTATTCATGGTTTCTGCCCCTCAGGGCAAGGCAGGACCCATTAAGCAGTCCTAACCTATGTCCATGAAATCATGGGATCAATAAGCCAAGTATATTATTTTCTCGCTCCCTATGAAGCCACATATAGAACTGAAATAAAATTAAAACTCATTCACACATGTGCCATCTAAAACATCTCCAGTGCCCCATGGCATACATGCAAGTGTACTTGTTAGTCCTTCCCTGGGCACCTGCCTGCCCACCCATAGTGCTTCAGGGGCTCCTGAGGTCCCCGTTCACTGTGGTGACCAGGGGAAACCCACCCTCCCCACAGTCTGACTGTGACTTCCATGGAAGCATGATGCAGTTTTTAAAACTGTATTTAATAGTCAATTGTGTCATTTTAATTTCTGAAATGAGCCTAAAATGCTTGTTTTTTTGTAGTCTCCTATAGATACTAAATGTAGACAGATTTTGCCTAATGAAACATCCATTTAATAGCTTTGTTATGCCCCATGTTTAAGCAGTAGTAGGATTTAACCCACGTTCTTTTGGACAAGACAAAAAATGCAGTACCTCTCTCATCAGGTCTTCCTTCTGGAAGGCAGGGAATTAGATATAAACAAATTACAGAATCTGCATTTGTAAATGAACCCTTTGGTCTCCTCTTCATGAGTACCCTGAGACCAGAGGAAGTGGGGTTGGGAGGGCTTGTCCAGACCACCATGGAGGTGAGGGTACTGTTCCCACATGAGGTAGCTAGGCCAGTAGTTTGGGGCAGCAAGGGTCTAAGAAGCTTCCTGCACTGAGCAGCTTTGAGGTTGGGAGGCAACTTGGAGGGCCTGTTTAGCTCCTGCAGCCCATAGCTTTGGGGTTCCTGTTGCTTACAGCCCTTATTTCTACCAGAACAACCCATGACATCTGTCACCTGGGTGCTCCTGTTCCTAAAGGGGTCTCTGCTTGAGACTCCTGGTGTGGGTTACATATGTGGACCATGCTTGCTGCCCACTGCTCTATATTCAGAGGAAAGAAGCCCTGTGGAAGCCTCCTGGTCTTGGGAAACAGATAATACCCTTATTTCAGGCCTTTGGGGTGGAGACTCTGAGCTGTCATATGATCCACCCAAGGGTGCACAGGTAAGGCCTGGCAGAACCAGTGTCAGACCCCAGCCTTCCTGGCCCCTGGGCATTACTTACCCAGTCCATGGCTAAGCCTCTGTCCTGAGGCTTGCCGGATGGACTCAGGCTGCTCTTAGTTGGAGGGCCTGAAATGCCCTGCTTGGGGTGCTGAGGCTAATACTCTGGCTTCCAAGTACCCCTTCCAGCTGGGAGTGGTAAGGGCTTTGATGGAGAGGAGGAGGGCCCAGAAAAATCTCTGGGATGTTTCTCATACCAGGGAGAGCTGGCAGGGGAAACTAGGGTGATCCCCAGCTGAGCAGGTTGAGACAGCTCAGTGCTCTTGGAGTCAGATTTTGTGCTCTCTGATGCTCAGCATCAGACTTGAAAGTATGCCTGTGACCCAGCCATGGGCTGAGACCCCCTCCAGAGTAGACTGTGTCGAGTGCTAATTAGTGCTGTGTGAACCTGTTCTCAGAGGGCCTGGAAATGATGCCAGATCAAACCCTTGGCAGCAGATGGAAAACTGGCACACCTCTAATGCTATCTCCGCCGCCCCCCCCAGAGTGGGCACCCATCCTGAGCACAGTGGGGGGAGGCCACTGCCAACAAGCCTGTACTCCGTGTTTCCCTTGTGCTATTTACAGGTGTATCTGTTAGGACACCAAGTAATAGAGAAGCACGTGCTCACTGCAGAAGGCTCAAGCAGTGTAGTCTGTCCAATAAAAATGAAAGTCATTCCCCTCTTCCCTGTACACACCTTCTCAGCTTTGTCAGGGCAAGTGTCCTTGGCTTGGCTTGTTCCCCATTGTCGCCCTACCCTAACACAGGCGTGGTTCTTGGTAGGTGCTCAGTAAATACTTAGTGGGTGAATGATTGCAGTTATAGTTTTACATAGTAGGGACTGTATTTATCTTGTTCTTGCAATTGGGTTTGGCACTTTCAGGTGGGATTTTCCTGTGTCAGGACACCCAGAGTTTATTGTATGTGATTGCGTTCAGTAGAAATGCTTGGAGTGCTGTCCTGATGTGGCCGTCCCATAGATGGGCATCCAATTGTGTTCGTTCACTCACTATCACAGAAGACCAGGATCATCAACCCTCTGAGCAGCTCTTTTCCCCGGCAGAGTGCTTTGGTAGGAAGGACTTCTTGCTGTAAAATTGTGGTACTCACGGTTAGCTGTTACAATATTAAGGACAGCTATTACCAAACTGCCCTTCACAAAAGGCACTGACCGCCATCCACCCTCACCGTTTGTGCCAGCATAATGAGCAGGCACACGTCCATGTACTGAGTGTTGTCACCCTATTTCACTGGTCAAATATGGCTTAAGAATTTCATCTCCTATGCCTCAGGTGTCTGGGGAAAGGGCCCAGCTCAAGAAATAGGTCTGTTAGAACACCAAGGCCGCCTGCCAGAGGGCACTGGACTCAGCCGACACACCCGGCACCACTCTCAGGCAGTGAACCCTGTGTCTCACTCTGTCTTTTTCTCCCCATCTTTGCCATCAGAGAGGGGCCAGGAAAGACTTCCCGCAACTGGAGATCTTACCTCCATCGTGTGTGTTTAGAGGCCGTGCAGCTGGATTCTCTCAAAGTCCACCATCCTTCACTCTCAGAACATCTGCTTAGATGTTCTCAACCCTCTGCTCGGTTATTATTTATTTTAAAGTAACTCCAGAGATATGCTTGCTTAGTTATTTAGTTGTTTGCCAAGTACTCCATTGGATAGAATAATACATTGTTTGTGTGAATCCCAGTTCCTTGGAAGAACCACAGAAGGGAGACCTGCTTCATACGACCAAAGCTTCAAAATCACTCTGAAATTCTTGGCTTTAACAAGAACTTTAAAATGAATTGGGGGGGCGCTGGGTTTGTGGATGCCTTGAATAATTCTTAAGGGCCAGTTAAAAGAGACCAAGGGAAACCCAAATAAAGTTGTTCCATGACAGATGTCCTCAGGCAGCTGAATGTGATGTTGGTGGGCATCTGTGATACACCATGAAACTGCAGCTCCACAGTGGACCATTTTATTACTGCATTTCTTCCAGTAACTCCCCACCCACTGCCTCCAGAGAATCAGCAGTCCAGTGCCTTTAGTAGGCACTGGTGGAGTTTGCTTTTAAAGTGCCCCACCTCCTTTCTCAGTAAAGACCTGAGGCAAGCAGTTTTCCCTCT
>RJWT010042722.1:0-12080 GCA_004365215.1 Cuniculus paca | reverse complement strand
GACCTCTGTCATGGGATTGCAGGAAACTCCTCATGTGGAACATTTCTGAAGCAGCTGAGAAAGAATGCTTACTAAAGGGATGGAAGTGGGCCAGAAGTGAGGAAATGGGGACTGCAAAGAAGTGGTAAGAGAGGACAAGTGGGAAAACTGGTCTGGGCAAGGGTGAGGAAAGAAACCAGACAGCTCCTCAGTCGCCCCCAGGCAGAGGGCAGGTGAGTCAGCATCCAGTCTACTCTATGGGCTCCTAACTTCAGTGGAGTGATGCCAATTTGGCTGCATCAAGCCCAGTGGACCAGCTCTGGCAGGAGGTCACTGAGAATGGGTGAGACCAGTGCTTGCCTGCCTTTTTGCACAAGAATCTGAGAAAGTAGAGCAATCTTTTCCTACTTCCCTGCCTGAAAAGGAGCAGCCGCCTGCTGACTGCTATAACAGAGTGGCCCTGTCCCATCCCAAAGCTCCCAGGACTTGTTTTGTGTCCTTTAAGAAAGCAAAAGCCCCACAGTAAGTCCCTTTGTAGTTGGACATAGGGTAGGGTAGGGAAGCTCTGACTCAATTCTGCATTGTGTAAGAGGCATGATGCTGTGCAGATTTGTAGAATGAATAGAATGATGTAAGAAGATGTTAATGTTCAACCCCTGCCTGTAAATTTATTTTTTCATAATCTAAGAATATGGCCTGAGAATCAGATATCAACTCAAAAAAGCAATACTTGACATGACTTGAATTAAGACTCATTTTCACAGGAAAGTTCCACCTTTTCCCTCACTCAGGGCCTGGGCCTCCATCTCTTTCCTACCAGCATCCACTGAAAGGAAAAGAAGTATCAAAACCTGGGGTTGGAAGACCTTGTTTTTGTGCAAAGCTTAACAGAACTCAGATATGCCATTCAGTTTCCAACCAGGAGCTTCCTTGAGCTCAATGCCAACTACTGCAGGCCCTGAAATGCCCAGCAGAGCCACCAACTGAGGATCAGTCACCAACAAGGGCTGGTAACACAGATTAAGAACAAATTTGGCAGCAGCAGGAGGAGCAGTGGGTGGCAGTGTCTGAGAAATGGGTGTCAGCAGTTGCCCCAGCACATCCTGCTAATTATGATGTGTTCTGAGACGCCCCATCATTAGTCCTGGGAAGCATTCTGGGAGCAGGCTCTGGAGTAGGCCTGTCCTCCTCTGGGACCCTCCGTGTACTCAGAGGGATACCAGCGATGCTGTGAGGTTGGAGGAGCCTCCCTGAGATCTCAAACAGGGACTCTGACAGGAGGTCTGTGTATTTCTGGCTTCCTGTGACAGCCAGAGGCTTGGCTTTACTGGCCAGGCTTGTGTTAGAGAAACCAACAGGAGTCAGGAAATCTGCCATTTTGATTCCCAAACCTTGGTCATTGGAACTCTTCTATCACACTTGCAAGAACTAATTTTTTGTCACAAAGGAATAATTTCCAGAAGTCTGAAAAAATTTGTCCTTTAATACCAGGCTAGTAAGAGGAGTTTTCAAGGAAAAATATCCTCGGGTTGAGATTTAGAGATAGGACTATTAAGAGATCTGTATAAGGACAGATGTGTGTTCTCATCACCAACATGCAGTATTGGGGCACCAAATTCAAGTACTTCTAAATCCCAAGTTCCCACTTCACACCCATGAGAAGATTCTTTTAGTCTCTGAATCTATGTCCCTATCTGTACAATGGAAATAGTAGTGCTTTTCTTACCTGATGGTTGAAAGGAGATAAAAGGTGTTACTTGCCAATAACACAGCAGGGATTCAAGAAAAATTTCTTGAAGGAAAAGCTGAAACTGGTAGTATTTATTCTGCATTTTAGGCCATTCTTACAAGAATTTCTTGGCCAGATGCATCTAGCAATAAATCAACATTGTCCAGTAAGCATTTACCAGAGAAAAGCATCCCACACTACAATACACTAGTGACCCCCGGGAAGGGGCTCCACCTGCCAGATCTGTCTAGGGTGATGCTGCTGAGGTAAGTATACAGTGCCCCATTAATCTCACTTGTAGGGAGCCAAGCAGAGATTGGACTGAGTGAGCTTTGACATCCAGGGCTTTACGACCTTTACAGATCAGGTCCTGTACAAGAAAAGGTTTAACGACCTGAATGCCAGTGTTAAGGATTTGAGTTAGAGTCAAAGCACTTTCATGTTAGGTGCAAAAGATCTTCTGGGAAATCTTATTCTATATCAATTCCAGTTCGTAAATGTCTAATCTGCTTTATGTTGCATTCCTAATTCTTCACTTTCTCACAGCATTTTGACAAGATGGCCCTGCCTTCTAAAGCCTGAAGAGATCCAACCAAGCTGCACCTATGTTGATATGGTACATATTACCTGTACTCACATAATACGGACAGAACAAGCCACGTAGTTCCATAGGATATCAAGGAATTGAATCCATCAGTTACCTTAGGTAGGGTTAAAGTATGGGAACCACCAACCCTCAGATCTCAAGGATTTATATAAACAATGATTTCACGTAACATGTGGGCTTCTAAAACACTGAAATGTAGGCTGAAGGAGCAGCACCTATATGGAACACTGTCATTCTCATAATAGAGAAGAAGTCTTGTGGGTCAATACAACGGCTCTAATGCTTCTGTTCAGAAATGGCATATCTCATTTATGCTCTTAGGTCAGAGTTAGTCGCATGGCCAATATCTGACATCACAGAAGCATAACCCTTGTATATGAAGATGCGCCTACTACAAGTCACATGGCCAAGCTTGATGATAAAGCATTGGAAGGTATAATAATCTTATCACCTGGAAGGATGTCAAATATTGAAGACAATTTAATCTAACAGAACAGGAGAACTTAAAACTTTTTGTAACTCAAAGTGGAAGAGAATGGGGTATTAGTGAGTATTATTAATGTCTACCATTAGTAGCATTATACATGTAAACACAAAGAGCTACAAAGTAGAACTTTATAAGAAGAAATGATACATGCTTCCTGGAGGCAATTAGGGATAATAACATGGAAAAAGGATAATTCAGGCCTGAGTTAGAGAACTTATCATCATCCTCTGTTGTAGTATGGTGAACAAAATGGGCCTGGTTTCTTCCCTCATAGAGACTGAGTATCTTAGAAAGAAGCATCAGTATATAAATAAACACACAAATAAATATCTTTACAAATTGGCCTACAAGCTACAACAGAAAACACTGGGCTGTCAGAAGCATATCAAGACAGAATAGAGAGACAGTACACTGAAAAAGAAATGTTGAAAGTGAATGCTGTGTTAGCCAGGCTGAGTTGTGCAACAAACTTTCAAGGCCTAGAGAATAGGTAGTACAAATTCTGAGATGGCAAACAGTTTAGTACACCAAAAATATCGACGGGAAGACAATCGTAACAATTAGTGCAAAAGTACCACAGAGAAAAGTTACATCATGCTTGAGATCATGTTAAGTATTTTAGATTTTGTTCTACATGAAAGAAGCCATGGATAGTTTTCAACAGTTGAGGGAGTTTGTGTGAGAGATAGTACCCTATGCTCATTCATTTAATCATTCTGGCTGTGACATAGAGAATGGATTGACGTGGGGCTACAGTTGAAGCAGGAAGACCGGTTTGGAGGTTAGGCAGACAAGAGCTAATAGTAGCTTGGGTTAGATCAGTGGAGATGGGTACAGACTGCGGTAAATTCAGAACATATTTTAGAGGCAAAATCAACAGTAATTTGTCATGAGTTAGAATCAGTGAGCAGGAAGCAAGAAGGAGGTAGTAAGAAGGATAGAGCAAGTTCTCCTTGAGTCCAATTAACCAGAAGAGGGAGAAGACTGAAAGGATGGGAATGGGGAAAACAGAAGTTTATTTAGGATATGGGTACTTGTTTAAGGATCATAACTCAGTGTAATATTCAAAGTCATGGGAATGGATGGAATGAGAATGTAAAGGAAAGGGAGAAGATGGTTGTGGATTTCTTGCCCTGAAGAACCTAAATATTGGACTTCAGGTATAGGGGAGAGTATGTAAAAAGCAATCTAAGAAGACCAGGGAATTAGGAGAAAACAGGAGAGTTTGGTGTCATGGAAACCAAGAATTGAAGTGCGTTTCAAGAAAGAAGTTGTTAACCTCCTGTAATACCACCAAATGGTCTAGTAAAATAAGGACAGTGATCTTAGCAAGATCTATATCTGTAGAGTGGAGGGAGTGAAGCCAACTTTGAATACAGTGAAGAATGAGCAAGAGGTGACGATGTGTCTGACGACCACTCTTGCAAGAAGCTGCCTAAGGGAGACAGAATTGGGACAGTAGTTGGGGGGAATTAGGATAACAAGGAGATAAATAAATGTTTGAATACTTATGGATGGATGCATAAACATTGAAGACAGAAATGCTAACAGTGGAGCAAACCCTCTGATAAGGCAAAAAAGGATGAAAAGTAGAGCATAAATGAGGACTCTGGCTTTGTGGAAGGGAAGAAGAAACACTCCTCCCAGATACTACAGGGGAGAAGAGAAAAGTTCAGGCAGTGACACCACTAAAAGTTTGCATTCGATAGTGGGTTCAAACAGAGTTTCTCTGCTACACACTAGGGTCTTAGGAAAAGACTTTTTCTTTGTTTTTTTTAATTAAAATGAAGCAAGGCCATTCATTAGCTACAATGATAAATTCAAATAGAAAACTAGAGAATGTACAAATATTACATGAGGTAAGTCGAAGAATGTGTTTATATCAGCAATGTGGCAACAGGCAGTGCCAGCTTCTCATATGAGGTTGAAAAATATGAGTCTAGCATAATAATGATTATCACAGGAGACAAAAGTCCTATCAATCTATCCAATTATGGAATTTATGCCCAGAAATATTAGCATGCAGGCAGCCAGGCACAAAAAAGGCAGTGTCTAGGTCTATGTGGGATGGACTTGCAAATGGCAGATGTAATAATGAAAGAAAAAAAAACTAGAGAATTAAAGATACATTCAAAGAAGTCATTTAACTTTGGGAAATGAACACAAAAGGCACTGAAGGTTACAGTAAAAGCAGTGGAGTCATTAAAGTGGAGATCCCCGTGAATCCAAGGAGAATATAGTCTGTCTTAGTTTCTTTTCTTGTGGTTGAAACAAAAGCACCCAACACCAAAAGTTAAAGGAGAAAATGTTTTCTTGGCTCACAGTTTGTAGAGATTTGGCTGGCCCCAAACAGGGTGACGTGCAGAGAGGCAACACAGAGAAACATGACAGGTAGAAGGCAGCAAAGCAGCAACCAGTGAGTGACCAGTAGCAACCCTCTTTCTGTTCCTTATATCTTATCCAGGCTATCCACCCTTAGAGCAGGAAGCACTCACACCCGGGGAGGAGTAACTTTAATTCCAGCATCACATTCTTGACCCCAGTATTGCATATAACCTCTGAAAAACCCCACCTATGACCACATGAGGCTTTGGGGGAACATTCAGATACAAGCCATAACATAGTCCAAGGATAGAATAATTGAATTTGGAACTTAGGAGTTGGCACAATGACAAGTGGTTGCCTTGTAATAGAGTCCTTAGTTTTTAATTCATATACCATTAGATACATAGATCTTAAAGTTCAGTGATTTTTGACAAATGTGCATGTACATTGTTACCTATACCATTTCTATGATTCTAGAAAGTTCTTTTATGCCTTTTTTCAATCAGTCTTCACTCTCTACCCAGAACAGTAGCAACCACTGTTCTGAATTTTATCACTGTAGATTATAATGCTTCTTTCTGCTTTATATTTCATTTAAATTGATTCACACTATGTATTCTTTTGTATCTAGTTTCTTTCACTCAGAATAATGATTTTAAGATTCATCCATGCTGTTGCAAGCTTTGGTATTTCATTTTTTATTGTTAAATGGTATTGCATTTTTAGAATATACCACAATTGATCTGTCCTTTCTTCTATTATAATGGGTAATAGAATTGATGTATGATTAGCTTCAGAAGAAATTTTTAGTTTGTTCCTCAAGGGAGGTATAGCATTTTATACTCTGACTAGCAACATAAAAGAGTTTTAGATACTCTACATCCTGCCCAATATTTAATATTGTCAACCTTTCATTTTAACTATTTAGTGGGAGTAAATTTCTAACTTCTGCTTTCAATTTTTACTTCTCTGATAACTAATAATTCTGAGTATCACTTCATGCTCTTTTGACCACTTATACATCTTGTTTTGTGTAGTGTTCTTTTTAAGTTGAAGGTTTTAACTTTGTATTATGAAGCTGTAGAGATGCTGTATATATTCTGAATTCAGTACCTATTTGAAGTATATATAAATCTCAAGTATCCTTTCCCACTCTGGCTTGCCTATTCATTTCCTTAATAGTGTCTCTTGATGAGAAGTTTAAATTTTGCTTCAATATAATTTGTCAGTTATTCTATGTTCAGTGAATCTTGCTCTGTTTAACAAATAGTTCTGTATTTTTTTAATTTTGAAAAGAATACAACCAAACAAAATAAAACACGGTATAGTCAATCACAACAAAGCAATGAACATGGTACATGACTTATAAACAGGGTAAAAAGCAGTCTATAATGGCTACCATAATGCCTCTTGCAATCTGCATCATAACTGTTCATACCATCAGGGATAAATAAAATCAAACAAAATAGAACAAAATAAAACCAGTAAAAAAAAACCAAAAACAAAACAAGCAAAGCAGAATGATGTAAGCAATACAGAACTTCAAGATACTAGTAAAATAGCAGTGGCTACCATAATGCTTCTTGCCATCTTCAGAATAGTTGCCTACATCTTCAGACATAATACAATCAAACAACACAGAATAGAGTAAAATCAATCAAAACAAAACAATGAAAACAATACAGGGTTTCTAAACAAGATAATCAGACATCCTCGATGGCTGCAATTATATATTTTGTTACCTTTAAAATAGCTGTCCATGCCATCAAGTGTAATAAAATCACACAAATCAGAATAAAACAAAACTAATCAGAACAATGAAGACAATATGATTTTCAAATCATGATAATAGATTAACAGTGGTCACTTCCTTCCCTTTTTAGATTATTCCTCCCCTTTGACTTTCCCAATTGTATTGTACATTTTTGATCGCACTAACTCCTTTAGTTTGTTATACTAGGGACAGAACATGAAATTCACCCATGTGACTCTGAACCATTTCATCCATGAGCATGATCTCAAGTTGCCTCTATCTACCTACAAGAGCCTTGAGGTTATCTTCCTTTATAGGTGAGTAGGTTTCCACCATATAACATAAAATGCCATGTCATTCTTAAGAAAGACATGGCATTTCATGTGTGTGCTTTTTTTTTTTTTTTGGCTCCCTGTCACATAGGGCATTGTTCTCTCTCCTTTGACTTTCAGACTATGAATTTTCTTCCTAGTTAAATGTGTTTCTTGTATAGAGCATATTGATGGATCCTGTCTCCTGATCCACTCTGCCTGTGTTTCTTTCTATTGGTGCCTTGAGGCCCTCTTGCACTGCATTGTCTCTGTCATGCTATTTTCATGCCATTGGCTCCCTATTTTTCCTCTCCATTCAATTGACTTCCTCTGCTTGATGGTCCTCCTCTCCCATTGTTCCTGAGACCACGGTCCCTTTTATCCCTCTCTAGAATGTCCTTTAGTATTCTTTGTAGGGTTGGTTTGGTGATCATGAATTCCTTGAGTTGTTCTTTGTCATGGAAGTATCTTGTTTCTCCATTAATTTTGAAAGAAACTTTTGCAAGGTACATCAGTCTGGGTTGGAAGTTGTTTTCTTTCAGGACTTGCATTACTTCACTCCAGCCTCTTCTTGACTTGGTGGTTTGTGTTGAGAAGTCTGCCATGATTCTGATGGGTTTTCCTTTATAGGTGATTTGTTTCTTTTCTCTAACAGCTTTTAATATTCTATTCTTGAGTTGAATTTCTAGGATCTTGATTATTATATCTCTGGGTGTAGATTTGTTTTGGTTATGGCTAGCTGGAGTTCTATATGCCTCACTTATTTGAATGTCACTTCCTTTTTCCATGCTTGGGAAGTTCTCAGAAATTATTTCTGTAAATAGAGTCCTGATGTCATTTGTCTTGACCCCTACTTTTTCACTTACATTTTTAATTCTTAAGTTATGTTTCTTTGAATTGTCTTGCAGCCATTGAATTATTACTTCCTGGGTCTTTGTTATTTTTAAGAGATTTTTCCTTTCACAATCACAAGCTGCAAACCTGTCTTCAAGATTTGAAAGTCTACCTTCAGTTTCCTTCAAGTGGTTTTGCCAGCTTTCAATGGAGTTTTTAATTTTCTGGATATCTCTTTGAATCTGTTTCATGCATTCTAAATGTCTCTTATATTGTTCATTCATGGTTTCCCTCATTTTCCTATGCTCCTCTCTGTTTTTATCTGTGTCTTCTTTAGAGATGCTTAGTATTTCTTTTATTATGGTTTTCATTTCTTCTTTTACCTGGGATAGAATTTCTGTTCTAATTTCTCATAGCTTCATGAAGTTGTTTCTTTACTTAAGTTGACATCACTTCAGACATTTCAGGTGTGTGACTCCCAATCTCTTCTGTGTTTACCTGTCCTGGACTTGTGCTGCTTGGGTTGGATGCCAGGGATTGCCTTTTCCTTCTGCATCTTGGCATATTCCTGATTTCTTCCATACACATGGCTAGTGTGGTCCCAGGCACTTCTGGCTTTGAGTGCAATTTCTCTGAAGCTAGACTATTTTTTTTTCTGGCTAGTGCTGGCTACAGGTATCTGATGGTTGGCACCTGTCCCTCTGTACTGAGCTAGGTAGTGGCCCACAAGGGCCCCTGGAGTTTGCATGGGAGCAGAACTGGCCAGTGCCTGTAGATCTAAGCTGGTTAGGAACCTAGGCAATGTTGTCTTGAATGTGCGCTGGAGCACAACTGGGTCCAAGCAACTTCCACAGGTCCCCCCACAACCTGGAGCTGCTGGAAGAAGCCAGCAGCAGACCTGGCCCCAGGCTTATCCTGCCCGACTCCAAAATGGTTCCCGGTCAATCACTCTCTCCCATGGGGTGATTGAGTCCCCTGCACTCACCACCAGTCAGCACAGTTCTCCACATCTGCTACTCTCTTCCAAAACTGTGCCTCTCCACAGAGGCCTCTGGGGTCAACCATGACTGTGACCACAACCACACATCCCCAGGTTCAACAGCTCTTCTCACAGGGTGAGTCTGGCTCCAGGCTAAGGCGCTGCCAGCCACCACCTTCTTCGTTTAAATTCTTCTTTTTATTCTCTCTGTGGGCTTCAATTCACATTTTAGGTTCTTCCTGGATCCAAGAGACCCACTTCCTTCCTTCTTGTCCTCTCCATGATGTTGTATTCCAGCATCTGAATTGTTTCTCTCAGAGAGACTGTTTACTCTGCTGCTTACTGTTCCACCATCTTTCCGGAAGTCCAGTTGTGTATTTCAATGTAACAAAAATATGCCATGTATTCTTATAGAAGCTTTATAGTTCTATCTTTCATGTTAGTATATGATCTATATCAAATTATTCATATGCTGTGAGACAGGATTGAGGTTCATGTCTTCCCAAACAATAATCTAGTCATTTCAACATCATTTGTTAAAATAACTTTCATGACTTTGTATGTTTCTATCTAAAAAATAACATCCTTCAGAGTAGGAATAAAAACTTATTCTTAGTTATATTCACCATTATTCTTGACACAAGAAAGTCTGAGATTTCAAAAGTAGACATGTGCTGAATTCCTGTAGCAACTGAACAATTTAAAAGTCAATAGATTTTACATGTGTGGCTCTGTTTCTGAACTCTAGTCTATTCCACTTTCCTGTCATTAATATGCACACATGATCTGATGTTAATTACTTTTGTCTTAAAAGGATTGAAGTTAGTAAGCAGAGATCCTCCAATTTCATTTTTCCAAGATCACTTTGGCTATTCTAGGCTGTAAGTTTTTAAATAAGCTGATAAGTTTCAACAAAAAAACTCTTTGAATTATGTTTGAGATTGTATTTCTATAAAAAAAATTAGGGAAGAACTGCCACTTAAGTATTTTATACTTTTGATGTTATTATAAGTGGTATTGCTTACATTTTTCAATGCTTCATTGCTAAAAGGAATAACAATTACTTGTTGTATTGTGATATAAATTTTGACCTTGAACTCGATAACAGTGGTGAATTCACTTGTTCTTGGATCTTTCGTCTGATTATAAAAAGTTTTAATTATTCACTTTCAATATTTATGTCATTTATTTCTTTTTGTAATTTTTCCCTTATATTGGTTATGATCCAGAACAATGGTTAATAGATGCTTTTGCTTGTTCTTGTTTGCAGAGAAAATAGAATGATTTTCATAGCTGTTTTATTTGTCCACATGAACAGTAAAATCTTTCACAGTAGAAATAAAAAGTTACTCATAGTTATATTCACCACTGTTCCTGACACAGGAGAGTCTGACATTTCACAAGCATTTATCAAACATGTGCTGAAATATGAAGTGAATTACAGATGGCAGAAATACCTTGGAGCCTCTGTGCTGATTCCTGGACACATCTGATACCGATGTGTTAAAATGATATGGCAGTTCATAAACAGGCATTCATTAATTAAAGAAAAAAAACTTTAAATTAATACTTTCAGATTCTGAGTTTAAGGTAAATATCATGTTAGAATGTCAAGATATAGCCAGAGAATGGTGACCATTTTGACCAACATGTGAAGTAAGACAGAACACATTATTCTAATTCTCAAATTCTGAGCATGCAAAGAATTGTTAAAAGTATTGATAGCACTCAAGTTCAACAACTCTGAGTCCCAAGTATGCAAATTTATACAGTTGATTAAAAAAAGAAGAAGAAACTAAAAAACTAGGATAAGTGAAAATATCAATTCGTCTAACTGATCCTCATCAACAAACTACCATACTAATTATAGTGCTATTAAAGCTTTGTTAGTCAGGTGTGATGTGTACACCTGTAATCCCAGCATGCAAGAGGCTGAGGCAAAAGGATCATTGCAAGTTTGAGACCAGTGTGAGTTACAAAGTGAGCACAAGGCCAGCCTAAACCACATAGCAAAACCCTGTCTCAAAATGACAAAAAGAAACAAGAAAGAAAGAAAGAAAGAAAGTCAACCCTGTCCCTGCATGCATGCAGTCTGTCATCAGGACTGTCCCATGGATAACCAGCATGGGCAGGAAAAAAAGCAGCCAGCCCCACCCTTCCAAGCTTACAGGCCACCATTGCCTTCAGTGACCTGTAGCCAATGTGGACCAGGAGAACCAGCCAGCCACACCTTGGAGGAGCCACAAATGTCTGAAGAAACCCACCCTGCACCCCACCACATCCCTGGGAACCTGGGTTAGGAGAAACTCAGGTGCCTAATCCATCCCCCTATACTGTGGACAGGTAGCCAGTGTGGGAAGCACCTGGTACCCCACAACCTGCTCACCCAGAGGAACACAGGAAAATGTCAACATGAAGGAGCAAAAGGCAATCTCTGACCTCCAGCCCAAACAGAACAAGTCTAGGAGACATGAATATGGAATAAAGTAGAAGTCACACACCTGAAATTTCTGGGATGATGGCAACTGAAGCAAAGAAATTACTTCATGAGGCTGTAAAGGAAATCAGATCAGAAATATCTCAGGTAAGAGAAGAAATGACAAACTTAACAGAAGGGTTGCTGAGCATATCCAAAGAAGACAGATTAAAACAAAAGAGGAGCATAGGAGAATGAAGGAAACCTTGAATGAACAATGTAGAGAAGAATTGGAATGCATGAAACACACTCAAGAGATATCCAGGAAATTAAAAATTCCACTGAAAGCTGGCAAAACTGCTAGAAAGAAACTGAAGATAAGAGGCATGCACAGCGAACCCCACCTAGCTGTGCACCTTGGGAATGGGCGACCCGACCCATAGAAATTGGCACCCAGCCCTGGTAGGCCACGGACGTTCGGGGTGTCCCTGGGGTCCTCCCAGCACCCCGTCCACTTGCTGGGGGTGGCCCAGTGGCGGCTGCTCTGAGCCGGGCTTGAGTTGAGGGCATGACCTGCGAGTTCTGCCTGGCCGAGCGGCTTGGGACTTTGCCAAGAAACCGGGAGGAGTTTGTGTCCATCCCCCATTGGCCACAGACCTT
>RJWT010042721.1:0-12082 GCA_004365215.1 Cuniculus paca | reverse complement strand
CAGACAAATTGCTTAGGTTCCTAACCAGCTTAGATCCACAGACCCTGGCCAGTTCCGCTCCTGTGCAAACTCCAGGGGCCCTTGTGGGCTGGTACCCACTCAGTGCAGAGTCACAGGTGCCCACTGTTGCATACTCATAGCCAGCACTGGCTGGAAAAGACAAATGGTCTTGCTTCAGAGAAGTTGTGACCAGTGCCAGAGGTGCCTGGGACTACACTACCCATGTGTGTGGAAGAAATCAAGAATATGCCAAGACAAAGAGGGAGAGGGAAATCTCTGGCATCCAAACCAAGCAGCACAAGTCCAGGAGAGGTAAACACAGAGGAGATTGAGAGTTGCACACCTGAAATGTCTGAAGTGATGTCAACTGAAGTAAAGAAACAATGTCATGAAGGTATAAGAGAAATTAGAACAGAAATTCTATCCCAGGTAAAAGAAGAAGTGAAAAACATAATAAAAGAATTACTAAGCATCTCTAAAAAAGAGACAGATTAAAAAAATAGAGGAGCATAGGAAAATGAGGAAAACCATGAATGAACAATATAAGAGATTTAGAATGCATGAAACAGATTCAAAGAGATATCTAAGAAATTAAAAACTCCATTGAAAGCTGGCAAAACCGCTTGAAAGAAACTGAAGACAGACTTTCAAACCTTGAAGATAGGTTTTCAGCTTGTGATCACAAAAGGAAAGATCTCTTAAGGAATCAGGAAGTAACAATTCAACAGCTGCAAGACAATTCAAAGAAACATAATTTAAGAATTAAAAATGTGAGTGAAAAAGCAGGGGTCAAGGTAAATGACATCAGGACCCTATTTACAGAAATAATTTCTGAGAACTTCCTAAGCATGGAAAAAGAAAGTGACATTCAAATAAGTGAAGCATACAGAACTCCAGCTAGCCATAACCAAAACAAATCTACACCCAGACATATAATAATCAAGATCCCAGAAATTCAACTGAAGAACAGAATATTAAAAGCTGTTAGAGAAAAGAAACAGATCCCCTATAAAGGAAAACCCATCAGAATCACAGCAGACTTCTCAACACAAACCATCAAGTCAAGAAGAGGCTGGAGGGAAGTAATACAAGTCCTGAAAGAAAACAATTTCCAACCCAGACTGATGTACCCTGCAAATCTATCTTTCAAAATTAACAGAGAAACAAGATACTTCCATGACAAAGAACAACTCAAGGAATTCATGACCACTAAACCAACCCTACAAAGAATACTAAAGGACATTCTAGAGAGAGATAAAGACCATGGTCCCAGGAATAATGTCAGAGGGGGACCATCAAGTGGGGCCAGTCGATTTAATGGAGAGGAAAAATAGAGAGCCAATGGCAGGAAAATAGCATGGCAGAGACAATGCAGTGCCAGAGGGCCTCAATGCACCAATAGAAAGAAACACAGGCAGAATAGATCAGGAGACAAGATCCTTTAATATGCTCTATACAAGAAATACATTTAACTAGAAAGAAAATCCATAGACTGAAATTCAAAGGAGAAAGAACAATGCCCTATATGACAGAGAGCCAGAAAAAAAGTAGGGGTAGCTTACCCATCAACTGCAGAATGGATAAGAAAGTCATGGCATTTTATGTGGTGGAAACCTACTCAGCTATAAAGGAAGATAACCTCAAGGCTCTTGTAGGTGGATGGAGGCAACTTGATATCATGCTCATGGATGAAATGGTTCAGTCACATGGGTGAATTTTGTGTTGTCTCCCTAGTATAACAAACTAAAGGAGTTAGTGGGATTGAAAATGCACAATACATATTGGGAAAGTGAAAGAGGATGAATTATCTAAAAAGGGAAGGAAGTAACCACTGTTAATTTATTATCATGATTTGAAACTCATATTTTCTTCATTGTTCTGATTTGTTTTATCTGATTTTATTATACTTGATGGCATGGACAGCTATTTTAAAGATAACAAGATATATAATTGCAGCCATCAAGGATGTCCAATTACCTTGTTTAGAAACCTTGTATTGCTTTCATTGTTTTGTTTTGATTGATTTTACTCTATTCTGTGTTGTTTGATTGTAATATGTCTGAAGGTGTAGGCAAGTATTCTGAAGATAACAAGAAGCATTATGGTAGCCACTGCAGTTTTACTAGTATCTTGAAGCTCTGTAGTTTACATCGTTCTGCTTTGTTTGTTTTGTTTTGTTTTGTTTTTGTTTTTTACTGGTTTTCTTTTGTTCTATTTTGTTTGATTTTATTTATCCCTGATAAATACATATTGCAGATAACAAGAGGCATTATGGCAGCCTTTATTGATTGCTTTTCATCCTGTTTAGAAGTCATGTACCATGTTCATTGTTTTGTAGTGATTGACATTACTCTGTTTTAGTTTGTTTGGTTGTATTCTTTTCAAAATAAAAACAAACAAACAAAAATGCAAATATATTCAGGTTTTGGGGTTCAGTAGGCAAAGCTGACTTTTGTGATGCAATGTGATGAGGGCAGTTTGAGAAGTGCACAATATTGAGAAATAGGAAGGATGGGGAGTATGGAGAATTTAATAGAGAAAATGATGATCCTGATCTGAGCTTTAGAAGTAAGTATGAATAGACAAGGTACTTGCAGGAGGAGGAGCTGCCCAGCAATAAGGAAGAGGGGCAGAGTCTGTAAAGCTTAGCTAATTTAATTAGACAAAAGTTAATTTAAAAAAAAAGAGAGAAATTTTACCTTGGGATGTACAGTGTTCTTTATTCACGTATTGACATTCGGTCAACTCTGAATAATAGTTTCATGTAAGCATTATTTTTTATAAAAACCAATAAATGGAGGAAAAGTCTTACTGTTTTAATTTGAAAATTGCCATGGTGGACTCCACGCTGCTCTGACCATATTGACATGCAAAACCTTTACAGAAATAGACTTGGGGGTGTCTGAGACAGGTGAGTCACCGGTCCCTCCCTGGACTCTGCTCTTAATAGCCTGTCCGGGTTCTGGCTTGAGGGAGTGGTGTCTTCTAAACAGCGTGTAATTAGAGCTTAGCCTTAGCGTTGCCCTCCTTTCCTGAATAAGGCCTAGAGGTTAAACGTGCTTTCTTCCTCGCATTTGAAGACACTGGCAATGCCTAATTGTACATGGTCCTCCGGAGGAACATTGCTATGGAATGGGCTCTTTCTTTATGCCCAGGACGGGTACCGTGCTGAGCTAACAGCCGCGACAGGAGACCACATGGGCTGCCTCGCTGGTAACTGAACTCTGGATTCTGTTTTGTGACACGGTGACTCTCTGTGTAGGTGGATGGCACAGCGTCTTCCACTTCTACTTGCCTCACTGGGGACCAGGGATTGGCTAACATAAAAAGCCAAAATAATAAACTTCAACAGCGGATGTGTGCTGTGTCCAAACTCTCAACTTTGCATAATGCAAAGTAGGGACATTGTCCTGACTTCCGTGTTTAGGAAAGTAGTGCAAAATCACTAATAGGAAGAAATCTCCAAAAGACCCGCAGAACCAAGGCAGTCGTAAAGACGGGGGTGGGGGCGTGAAGTAGAGCTCATGGAGGGGAGCAGGGGTGTGTGGAGTTTAACAAGAAATTAAGGTCAGCCGTGTTGAAGCCACATTCAGGAGTGGAAGTTTAGGCAGGAGGGAGGGGAAAAGTGTTGTTTTCTATAGTTGGAAGTCATAAAAGGAGAGGTAATGGTCTAGAATTAGGCACATTCAGGTAAGGCAAGAAGTAATCTTTGAGCAGGAAGTTACCTGAGTCATCCTAATTAGGGCTGCTTAAAAATAGGACAACTACAATACTGGTGGGATTAACCTTTCTAATCAGGCTCCTCGAAGAGGAGGGCATTAACCCCACGGACGGACTCCAACTGCCTCTCCCTGCAAGTGCTGCCTCTGTCTGCTTTGACTCTTTCTGATTCTTCTTCGCTTACGTTTCCGGTTTTCCTATGGCATGCTTTATTCTAACCAGTCTTTGGCACCCCAAAATACCCTCTTGTATTTGCAGATTTATCTAATAAATCATTTCCTGTAAAAATTATTCTTAATTGGTCCAGAATTCTCTGTGGCCCGAAGCTATCTGCAGTAAGTCCAAATTAATTCTACTTCTAAGTATCTATGCTAATGAGTAATTTATCCAAATTGGAGAGCTGTTAGTACATTCATGATGCCATCACCATGGATTTAAGGAGCTAGACACATTTCCAGGGAGAGAAATGCAAGCACTGCAGCCCCTGTGGTCTTGAATCCAAAGAAGCTTTCTAAACAGGTGTCATGGATCACATGATGGGTCAGGCAGGAGACTATACATTAATTGGCATGGCCATACTCTATTTCTGGCAAAAACTTTGATGAATTGCTGTCAAGGAATGCAAAGACATGAATACGATGGTACCTCAGTTCATGAACTTAATTCTTTCCATGGTTCTGGTCAAAAACCAAATTGGACAAGAACTGTATGAAATTTCCCCATAAGGTCAACACTGAACCAACCATTAAATTTGAGTTGGTTCTTGTTCAATTTGGTGTGTGGCCAGAATCGTGGAAGGCATTTAGTTCATGAACTGAGGCACCGCCGTAGTGTAACCAGGCTATAAATTATTATAAAAATGACCAGGTTAGTCAATTTCAGTCAGATGACACAGGTTTGAGTGCCTTCCTTCCTGTTACTGAGCATGATATCTTCTACTGCTCTTGAAGCTGAGGAAGGATACACGAAACTTGTGAGACGGAAAGCAAAGCAATTGCTAGTAAATATGATGTAATGGTTTGTTTTCATCTATAGCCGACTCACTTTGGTTCTCAAATATGAGCGTTTTCCTACTTACTCTTCATTTTTTCCTGCATAGTAGCTGACACAGAAAGGATTCACTTTCCTGCCTTTTTCCCTCCATGGGACCAACATCTTGTATGTCTTAAATTAATGATTGTGATAACCTTACAATTCAATTTTCATTGGCCACAGTTTTGTCCCTTAGAATCCTTCCATGATCTTTCTCACACTTCTTTAATAAAATTTCACATAGCATTTCATATGTGTTTGTGCATGTATCTGTGTATGTGTGCACCTGTGTATATGTGTGTGTGTAAATATACACACTGGCACACATCGCACAACACCAAGGAAGCTTCCTCCCTCGTGGGCCTGCTCCATTATTATAGTATCTGATGCCTTTTTCATTTCGTGACTTGTGATGCCCACGTTCTGTGCAGAAGACATTATAAGGAACTTGGATATGTACACAAATCACTTATTTTGGTCTCTTTCTTTTTCCTATAAGAAAAAATATGGGTTTTGGAAATAACCGAAAGCTTTAAATTGGGTATGTGAAGTGTAGCAGCTATGAGTCTCACTGCCTATTGAATAATTTGGTCAGTTTCCATTAATTCTTCAGTGTTTATGGAATGAACGTGATGTGCAAGCAAATGTACTGGGTATTGGGGACGCGGACACGGGTGACTTTAGCAGATGTGGTCCCTGTTCTTGTAGAGATTACAGTCTGGTGGAAGTGAGATCCGTTGTAACTTCAAAAGCATTTGAGGAGATGAATGGGAGCCTGTGAACCATGACAGTGCCCCTAAACTGGTCCAAGGGGAGTTCATGGAGGACCTCATGAGACCTGGCTTCTGTAGGCGCGAAGGAGGCAGCAGAGGTGGGTGGAGACCACGGCAGAGATAGAATAGCTCACTGAAAGGCCTGGATGTGTGGGAAATAGAAAGGAATCTGCCTGCCGTCACCCGGTTGGGGAGAGACGCGAGATGCAGCAGTGAGTGGGGCCTGATTTAGGGCAGGAGGCTGTGCTAGCTATTCGGATTTGTTTTCCTAAAGGGAACCAGAAGTCTTCAAATAGTTTTAAATACAGTAACCAAACGTTCAAGCTCCCCTTTGGGGAAGGTTGCCCCAGCTACACTGAAAAGAACACACTGGAGGGGCCAGAGGGGCCCCATGGATGCGCCGGCCGAGGGAGTGAGCAGTCTGAGTGTGAGCCGGGGTCTGCTACTTCATAACTCTGTCATTTTCGGAAAGTTCATTAACCTCCCTAACCTTCAGCTTTCTAATATACATAATGGAACCAGCAACAATATTAATAATAATAGTAAATAAACCTGCATGATTCACATCGTTTTGAGAACTGAATGAGACAAAGAGTGTAAGTCCCTACTCTGGTGCTGACACACATGGTGGCGTTAGTTATGAGAAAGTCAGTGAGGGCATGAATGAGGGAGGTGGTTGTGGGGGTGGAGAGGAGCAGGACTGGGATTCTCGGGACACGCTATCCACAGGGCTTGGAAATTGGCCAAACGGAGACTGAAGGACATGGAGGAGTCCAGTGTTGCAAGTTATAACAAAATACAGGACACTTGGTTAAATTTGAATTTCAGATGGCAATCATTTGATAGTGTAAACAAATATTATTGCAGGAGGCATATTTTTACAAAAATAATCCTTGTTAAATTCACATGTGACTCAGGAGGCAGAGGCAGGAGGATTGCTGGGAGCTGGAGGCCAGCCAGGGCTATGAAGTGAGTTCAAGGCCAGCCCGAACTACACAGTGAAACCCTGTCTCAAAAAGATTAAAAACAAACAAACAAACAAAAAACCCACGTGACTACGCATCCTATATTTCCACTGGCTTCCACATCACAAATGTCTCTGGATAAGCAACTGATGAGACCACTGTGCCATTCATGAAAATGGAGACAACTAGAGGAGAGCCACTGAAAGATCATGAAGGGAAGTGTGAATTATTTCCTAGTTTTTCTTTGGTCCTGATTAACATACTCCCCCAGAGCAAATATAGCCACAGTTGTTCTGGGAATGAGGTAGTGCAACACAGTATGCTCCATTTTTCAGTGGAATCAGGCTATCTTTTTATAAGAAGACCGGGCCAAACGTGTGTAGAGACCTCTCATTTCTTTATTTCCAGGTTTTTACTTTGCACCCGGCAATGCCACAGGATGCCTGCCTTGCTCCTGCCACACAGCTGGAGCAGCAGGTCGTGTCTGCGATGGCCTGACTGGACAGTGCCTTTGCCAGGATGCATCCATCACTGGGCACCGCTGTGACCAATGCAGTGACCACCACTTTGGATTTGACCCTCAGACTGGAAGGTAAATCTTTATAGGAAGGAATCATTAAATATTTCCTATGGTTATATTTGCAGTTTCTTCATCGTTACTATCAGTATGTGTTTGGCAGTATGAAAGCAACATCTTCTACCAAAAGCTTTCTTTTTATCAACATGTTTTTGATTCTTCACCATCTATCTATTAAACACAATGACAATATTTGACTATTTCAGAGTGGGTTGTCATATATTCATAGATTCCTGAACTAGGATCTAAGAATATTGGGTGAGATAAAATCCTTTTTTACCTTAACAAACGACTTACAATCTGGATGCAGAGAAAGACAGATAAAGAGATGCATGTGGAAGAAAATATATACATATGTGCGCTCTATATACATATCCCAGCTATACTATCCTGTGTTTGTGTGCATGTGTGTGTATACATGCACATGTACTAACGTACATGTGTGACACATTACTTATTTGCTTTTTGCATCTGTCATTCTTGCTTTCCTCATTTAGGTTTAAAGACCTGCAGATGAGAAACTTAACTTTATTTCATGATGTGATTTTTTTTTTAGTATGTACAGTCTGAAAGTAAATTAACCACTTTTCAAAGCTGCACTGTCTTTTTCTGCTTCTCATTTCCTCCATGTCTGAGCACATTTGCTATCACTCATCTGTGTTTACTCCTTTACTTTGGTAGATGTGCTGTGATGTCAGCTCTGTGTGCGTGCATGTGTGTGGGTGTGTGTGTGCCTGTGTGTGGCTGGTCAGATTGTGAACTCGCCCACAGTTCACAATGTATCTCTCACTTCTTTCATGTTCCTAGCTCCAAGCCACTAATGTTGTGTTCTGAACTCAGAAGAGAACCTCAATCTAATCTATTTCTTAAAAAATACCGTTTTTGAAAAATTATCACTGCTGATTATTCAAGGGGTTGAGATCTGGACTCTATTATTTATTTATTTCTATGTCTTGTGATGCTGGCGATCACACCCAGGGCCACCCGTGCACAAGACCAGCACTGCACCCAGCAGCTGCCCCAGTCTGTCTTGGAGCTCACTCCTGGGCACCTCCATTCACACATAGATGGGGTGATGAGGTAATTAGGGCAAAGAACTCAAGCTGGTTCATTTTGACTTGCTTTTGAAACTCAATTTGATTTTCAAAAAAAGAAACTTTGGGAAGATTTGTGACAATATTTGTTAAAATAACTTTTGTGGTTGTTGGATACGCATATTTGGAAAGCCACAAGGCTCTGGGTTTTTTTTTTATGATAGCAGCCTGAACAGCTTCAGAAAGCATGAGAGGGTTTTGATAGTACACTTGGAGCCACTTACTGTACACTCTGCCTCCTTTCTATTGAGATCTTCACCCAGTTCCCAAGTTAGTGATCTGAGGTTGGTTGATTTCGCTCCTGGCCCATTCTGTCTTTAAATTTCCTGTCTTCTCCTTAGCTCTGAGCACATTAGCTGGCCAGAAAAATGCTCCAGCTGGTCAGCTGTCATTTCAGTAGACACACCTGTCCCTCTTGCCATTTGTGACCCTCTCTGACCTCATTCTGCTCTGCCCCTGTCATTCTTCCCAGGTTATCACCAAAACCTCTGCTGGATAACCAATGCTCACCAAATTGTCTCGTAGGATTTCACATAACTGTTTTCTTTAAGAGAAACCCGATTCCCTTCATTAAACTACTTTTTCTACCTTTCAATTTTTTTTTTATTTTTCAACAAGTTTGCACTGAGCTACATCCCTCCCTCTTTTTTAATTTAATTTTTTTTTTAATTTTAAGAGAAGGTCTTGCTAAATTGCCAAGGCTGGACTTGAACTTGTGGTCCTCCTGCCTCCGCCTCCTGAGTGCTGGGATTACAGGCATGCGCCACCATGCCTGGCTTCTCAGCCCCTTTAAAGGACTGCAGCTCTTCAGTTTCCATTCCCTGCCCTTGGCTATGCAGATGATCTAAGCCTCTGCCTCTTGGACAAAACAGAACCAGAGATTAAGACCTCTAGGTTATCTCCTCTCCACCTCCAACTGTCTACATTTTCATACATTCCTAGTTGTTTATCTAGTTCAAGGAAAACAGCATAGAGTTTATTTTCTAAAAATAGCCTGTTGTTGGCCTCCTTGGGTTTTTCTCCTATCTTTGGCTCCTGTTCATCCCCTCTTCTTCCCTCTGATATCTCCTCCATCAGTTCCTCCCTTTAGTTTTACTTACATCTCTTTTCCTTAATGATAACTGACTATAAATATGCTCTTCAGCACTATCCCAGCCCCTTCCCTTGTCCGGCCTTATGGAGCCGTAAAGGTGATGTGCTTCTCACTCTTCATCCTCACTGACATTTAGAAGGAGTGGATGCTTTGTTTTGTTTTGTTTTATTTTGTTTTGTTTTTCATTTCCTTTTCTTCCCATCATTGCTAAGCCCTCACATGAGTTAATGCATGCCCACTGAACCTGCTAAATGGAGACAGCCAAGAACTAGTTAGACGGGTCTTAAAACTCACATCCAAATCAAAGACAGGTCTATGAAGACATGAGATGGATAAAAATGGGTGAGGGGGATGAGATCAGAGAACGGGCTTCTCCCGGAGGGGTCTTGGGAGCCCTTGAAGGGTGACTTGGCCCCAAGTGGGTTGCTGAGGACACCGCCTTCGCTAGGGATTTTTATAGAGCAAAACTATGAGGTGGGACGGATCCATGGTGGGGAAAAAAGAGAACTTGCAAGGCAGGCATGAGATGGGACAGAACTATGCTCAACCAGTAAGATGACAAGTGTAATTACTCAGGTAAAATTGATTAAATCGGAATCAAATGGGGAGACAAGTCCCATAGCAAGGGGGCATGAATACAGAATAGGGTTTTTGCTGGTAAGGGGTTGGGTGAATGGCTCCTTCCAGCTTCCTCAAGGTGATTGATGCATATTTAGAATATCAGTCCCTGATGTTTATACTTAGGGTGTGGTTGCATTTGTTTTGCCTTTTTTTTCTTGAGATCCGGCCCACAGCCGGAGGTGTCTGTCTCCTCCAGGGTTGCAGAGTATCTGGTCTTCTGCACTGGCTCCGTCAAGGGCCTGGCCCAGTCTGACTGCCTGTAATATTTCTGCCTATAACAACAGGAGGTTGTCTCAGTTGCTATGCAGAGTGCAGCCTGGGAGGCTCGAAGGGCTGAGTAGAGAAGAATCAGGATTCATGCAGGCTACAAATTTAGCAACTTGTTAGGATGGAGCAGACTACAGCAGAGAGATATTTTGTGTTGGGATAGAAACCAATGAAATAATCACAAGGTAGCTCCTTCTCCAATGAGAAGCTGGCTTTAAATGCAAGGCCAGCAACTGCAGCCCACCCTGGGTTGTGTAAGTCTGGGAGGGCAAACCCTTGCAGATGGTGAGTATGTGAAGGGATGGGCAAGGAAAGGGGCAGGGACCACGAGGCAACCTGCTCTGCTTGGGGCTTGCTGTCTTCCCCAGGTCCTAGATGGGAAAGGGGGAAGTCTGCCCTTTAAAATGTCTGTCCTTCAAGGAAAGATTGGATGGCTGACTTGGCTAATATAAGACTAGACCTGAGATTTTCTGAGTTGAATCTGTGGGTTGCAGTTTAAGGTAACTCTAGAACTCTCTGTTGCTCCAGAAAGAACAGAGATGCTCTGTGACCCACTCACTGCCTTTCTAGGCAGAAGATGGGGAAATTAGTTCATACAACGCTGCCTCCAATGGGCAAGGGAGAGACAAAAGTAAATTTGTCTTGAGATTACTGTTCATGACCCCTGGGCACTATGCCAATTAGTTCACTGTCCTGTGTGTCTCTTAAAATTGTCATTTCTTGAGCATGGAGTGAAGCATTTCAAGTCCTAAAGGAAAACAACTTCCAACCCACACTGATATACCCTGCAAAACTATCCTTCAAAATTGATGGAGGAATAAGATACTTCCATGACAAAGAGCAACTGAAGAACTTCATGACCATCAAACCAACCCTGCAAAGAATACTGAAAGATACTCTAGATAGACATGAAACTAGCTACAATGTCAAAAACATCAACAGAAGAAGAACACCAAGCAGGGCAAACAATTAAGTAGAGGGAAAAGGTTAAGCAACCATCACAGAAAGATAACATGACTAAAACAAGCCAGTTTATATCAGTTACAACCATTAATGTAAATGACCTCAATTCACCAATCAAAAGAAGCAGCCTGGTAGAATGGATCAAGAAACAACATCCAACCATATGCTGTCTACAAGAAACCCATCTAACCCAAAAGTAAATTCATAGACTGAAAGTCAAAGAATGGAAAACAATACTTGATGCAACAGGAACCCAAAAAAAAGCAGGGGTAGCTATTCTGTTTGCAGACGATGTGAACTTCAAACAAATAATGGTCAAAAGAGATAAAGGTCACTACATACTGGTTAGTGGAAAACTCCAGGAGGAAGAAATAACAATCTTAAATATATATGCACCAAATATGGGAGCACCAAACTATATAAAACAAATATTAATAGAAATGAAAAATCAAATAAGCAATAACACAATTATAATGGGAGACCTTAACACACCCTTGACACAAAGAGACAGATCAACTAGACAGAAAATCAACAAAGAAATAACAGAACTGAATCAAACCTGTGAACAAATGGACCTGGTAGACATCTACAGAGTTTTTCATCCAACAACATCAGAGTATACATTCTTCTCAGCTTCACATGGTACCTTCTCTAGAGTAGACCATATACTAGCCCATAGAACATGCTTAAGTAAATGCGAAGGAATCGAAATTGTTCCATGCATACTATCTGACCATAGTGCCATCAAACTGGAAATTAATGTCAAAAGAAACTGCAAAAACTCTGTAAACACATGGAAGTTAAATAATACACTCCTGAACAATCAGTGGGTCACAGAGGAAATTAAAGAAGAAATTAAACAATATCTACAAGCAAATGAAAATACAAATACAACTTACTGGAATCTGTGGGATGCAATGAAAGCAGTCCTCAGAGGAAAATTTACTGTGGTGAATTCTCACATCCAGAAAATGGAA
>RJWT010042720.1:0-12069 GCA_004365215.1 Cuniculus paca | reverse complement strand
ATTAGTTTCATTTTATTCTGATTTGTTTGATTTTATTATACTTGATGGCATGGACAGCTATTTTAAAGATAACAAAATATATAATTGCAGCCATTGAGGATGTCTACTTATCTTGTTTAAAAACCCTGTATGGCTTCCATTGTTTGTTTTGATTGATTTTACTCTATTCTGTGTGGTTTGATTGTAATATGTCTGAAGGTGTAGGCAACTATTCTGAAGATAACAAACATTATGGTAGCCAATGCTGTTTTGCTAATATCTTGAAATTCTATATTGCTTACATTGTTCTGCTTTGTTTGTTTTGTTTTATTATGTTTTGTTTTGTTGCTATTGTTTTAGTTTGTTGTATTTTGTTTGATTTTACTTATCCCTGATGGTATGGGTAGGTATACTGCAGATAACAAGAGGCATTATGGTAGCCTTACCCATTTCTTTTTACCCTGTTTAAAAATCATGTACCACATTCATTGCCTTGTTTTGATTGACTTTACTCTGTTTTGTTTTGTTTGGTTGTATTCTTTTCAAAAAAAAAAAAGTGGTAGGACAGAAATTTCTTAAATCTCTTTGAAACTTTTTCACTATTTTAAGAATTAGAGCTTCAAGGCCGGGCGTGGTGGCTCACGCCTGTAATCCCAACACTCGGGAGGCTGAGACAGGCGGGTCATTGTGAGTTCGAGACCAGCCTGGGATACAAAGTGAGCTCAAGGCCAGCCTGAACGGCATAGTGAAACCCTGTCTCAAAAACAGGGCTGGGGATCCAGCTCAGCAGTCTGAGCGCCTGCCCGGCAAGCGCAAGGTCGTGAGTTCAATCCCCGGTGCCACAAAAAAAAATAAAAAAGAATTAGAGCTTCAGTTGTTTACCAATTTTAATGTTAAAAATTGTCAAAGTAAGCAATATTATTGAAAATTTGGAAATACTTATTCATAGTCCCTCTGCCTTGATATTATTTTTATGTGTTTACTCTGTTTATATATATATTTAAAGGTGGTTGTGATCTTTGAATGCATGTAATTTTGTAGCATTTTAGAATGTAATACTTTTTGAATGTGGATGTGTAATGTTAGTTGGTCTTTATACTAGTGCTGCATTTTACTCTCATAATATCTTGGGAGTATATGTTGGCTGGTAAAACAGTTCTGTTCCATGAAGTAATACTGGGATTCATGCGGCATGATTGGTGAGCAGGAAGTTATGCCATTTTTTGTTTTTGTTTTGTTTTTGCTCGCCTTATAGTACTGAGAATTCAGTCTCGTGGCCACACATAGCTTTGACTCTGGAAAATGGGACCTAAGTAGATGGTAGTATGCTCAAAAAGAATATGAGAATAGATTTTTGTGAGACAACTAGTAGTTTATGCAGAGGTGGCATAAATTAGTCTTAACCTTTGTCAAACGAAAGGATTATGAAGTTTACAGAATTTTTTTAATTTTAAGTATTAAGGATTATATAATTTATCAGATGTGAGTACATTAGTTTAGCTGATACCCCACTTTGATGAGTTTATAGTGATTTAAATATTTTACTGTACTGTTTGTCAGAACGTGCTAAACACAACTTCCTTCATAATTTGAGTTATTTCCCAAGGAATAGACTTTTGTAGAAATGGAATTATTGGATCGAACAATATGAATGTTTTAAATGAATTTTTATGTCACTGATAATTTTCTGAACCCACCATTTTAATGCTAAAAGAGTGAAGACAACTTTGAAAAATGCTATACTCTTGAACTGAGAGTAGAACAATGGGAATAGATGACATTCTAAGCTGAGACTGCTTACATTCCAGTCTGTCCCCGCTTGGCTGGTATGTATGTTCTGCCAGTGTTAAATAAGACATAAAGGTCTCATTTTTAAGGGACTTGGCTTCAGACAAGTTGGTGATACCCAGTTGCATTATCTGTAAGTTTTCAGAGGTGTGAGGCAGGGCTACTGGCTTAGCTCAGAGATCCTGAACTTTAAATAGTATTTAGGTCATAAATCTCCATTTTTAGAGTACTATTTTTTTTTATTATTATAGAAGTCTTTCACTTCTTTTGTTAGGTTAATTCCTAAATATTTAATTTTTCTTGAAGTTATTATGTGTGACATTTTTATTTTAAAAACAAAAAAGGGAATAAATTTCAAAACAAAGTAATAAGAGATTTACACTGGTTAATATATTGCGTATTGTGTGCAATGTATGTACCATTGTTGCCCCCGATTGTCATGTTTTGAAATTTTGTTTTCTCTCTGAACTAAAATGATTTTGAAAAAATATATATTGTTCATTGTTATCTCTAAAGTAGTTGTTCAGATTACAAGATATAGGCATGAAAAAAATGATCAAACAGTTGAACAATGAAGGTTGTGCATGGTATTACTTTCCTAATTGTTTTCTCAATGGGTTTATTACTTTTGAACAGGAATTTATTGATTTTTATTTGTTGATTTTTTTTCTTTTTTATTCCGCTACCTTGCTGAGTTTATTAGTTTTAGGAGTCTTTTGGTGTGATTTTCTGAGTCTTCCATGTAAAGAATCATGTCATCTGCAAATAAGAATAGTATCATTTCTCCTTTTCCTGTATATATCCTTTTTATTTCTTTTTCTATTGAACAAGAGTGGCAAATGATTTCTTATTGGACTCAATGGCAGTCATAAGGCTGTGCAATGATATCCGAAGTACTTAAGAGAAAAACTGTGCATAGAAAATTCTGCACAGTGGACCCTTGAGTTACGACTAGTCTCACATACAAACAACTTGGGTTATGAACAGGATTTTACGTTTAACTTACAACCAGCCTTGACTTACGTCCTGAGTGCCGGTTGCTTGTGCAGTTGTAAAAAAGACTTGTGGCGCCAGAAAAATATGTCTAAGTGTACATAAGTGTCAGTCTGAGCCCAGATTACTGATGTTTTTATGGAAAGGAACTTTCCTTTCAAACAATAACTGCCTTTTATAACTTTTTGATGAATATACCAGGAAAATTATTGGTGTTTCTGGTAGATTACACATATCACACAACTTTTTTTTTTGTCATGAAAAGGTTAGTTAGGGATTGCTTTGGGAGGTTCAGAATGCATTATGGGTATTTACATTATTTCTTATGGAAAAAATAGTCTTGACTTAAAACCAATTTGAGTTCAGCCCTCATGAATGAGTTGCGTTTATAAATCAAGGGTCCTCTGTATTTAGTAAAGCTATCCTTCTTAAATGAGAATGAAATAGGAGGATGATGGAGGGGTGAGCAGTGGTAAATGACCCTCTCTGAGATTGAGAGACCAGACACTGGAGTGTAGCAACTTCGGGAAGAGAAGAAGGTAGGAGGTGCATCTCTGAGACCCAGGAAAGTTCTGAAGGGAGAATTGCAGCCCATAGGGAGCATGAGTGATAGACCTCATGGCAGAAGAGCAAGGTGGCAGACTGCTTACTCCTTGACTCCTGGCTCATTTGCAGACTGCGAATTTCCTTGACTCCCAGTTTGTGGTGTGAGAGAGGAGGCTTGAACCTACAGTGGTTCAGTGGTGCCAGGGACCCCTGGAGACTTCCATAGAGAAATGTACAAGATGAGTGGAGCAGTTGATATAGCAGCTGGTGAGTGACTGCCATCTAAATGTCCCCAGGAGAGGGTGATTGTCTGAGCGCCATTTGGGGTGGGGCTAGCTTAACTTTGGTACTCAAGCAGCCCTGAAATGGGCTTCACCTTGGGGCTTCCAGTATCTGGATGAGATGCTGCCCTAGGACACACTGATGATTGAGGAGCCGAGGCCAAGCCAGAAAGAAACACTCATAATGTTGTGACCTGAACAACTCAGGTCACCAACCTACAACCACACACCAGGATCAGCCTGAACATCTGTGGAGTTGAATTGGCACCCCACCCTTTTCCTACTGCAGGCTTCCTAGGATTATACAGCATCCTGCCCTAATCCTGCTGCAGGCTTGCTGGGATCATACAGTACAGATCTGAGCTCTATCTGCCTCCTTTGTCTACTAGTGACAGCAGAGACACACTGAAGTGGATACCACCACAAAACTGTAGACACCAGAAGATAATGACAGGCTTGAAATCACAGAGAAATCTCTCCTTTTTATTTTATTATATGTTCTTGTTTTTTCATGAGTGTTCACATTGTTTTTAGGCTTGGCTTGGTTTGTTTTCTTTCTTGTTTCCCTCCTGTCTTCTACACCTGTCTCCAAAAGCTTGGGTAACTTCTTTTGTCCTTCAACCTTGCTTCTAATCTCTTTGTCTTTTTTTATTTCTCTGTTTTTCTTGCTATGTCTTTTAAATCTTCTCCCTACAGGGTAAAATTGCACAGTTAAATGGATATTTACTGCATATAATTATCTGTTTTAGATTTTGTCATATAACTATAAATCTTGTTCATGTGGTTAAAGGGAAACAAATTGATAGTTACCACAGTTTGTCATTTTCTAGGCTATGCTTGCTCCTATTGTTATTATTTGTTGTTCTACATGAGCCAAGGTGACATAGTTGTTCCAATTAGTTGTTCTTTCTTATATGCCAGGACCAAGAAGGTCTGAGGGTTATAAACTATAATATAGTCTAGAATCAAAGAACCAGGGCCTATGCCCAATATGCAGCAATTTCTTGTCCCTAATAAATTGAAGAGGTAGTATCATCTGACAGACTCAAAAGGCAAATGCCAGTACATCTAGAAGACATCTCTGAGAAATAGTCATTTTCTAAGGAGTTCTCAATACTAGTAATAAAGCTACCTACCATAAGCAATTTATAAGCATCAACACAGAAGACAAATTTTTAAAGAATAGAAAATGAGAATACACAAAAGCAAGCTGCAACCCCAAATCCCCAGCTTGCTGAAGGCAAACCCAGGAGGCCATGAGGTAGAACACACCAAAATCATCCAACTGGATTCTGCAGTAATAACAGCAGAGGTAACAGCAGAGGAATGAGGCTCTAGAAAAACAAAAACAAAAATAAAAAAACATCAAAAATAATTTCTCAGATGACTAGAAAGATGATGACCATAATGAAGGACATGGTTAGTGAACCTGGAATACATACAGATAAAAATATAGAGGAGCTTATGAAAATGATGAAGACATGAATGCCCAACATAGGAAAGAAAAGGAATCCATGAAACAGATTCTTACAGATATCCAGGAGATTAAAATTTTTATTGAAAGTATACAGAGCAGAATCAACCAATGTGAGGACAGAACATTAACTCTAGAAGAGAGGTTCACTATTAGTGATCATGAAAGAATTCTTAAAAATAGTAAGGAACCTTGAAACATCAATCCAACAGCTGCTAGATGATGCAAAGAAGAATAACATAAGATTGATCAGAATCCATTAAAAAGTCAGGAGGCAGTACAAAAGACATTTTTAAAAACCTGTTCACTAAAGTAATGACAGAAAACTTCATAAGCATGGAAAAATAATTTGACATACAGATAAGTGAGGCACACAAAATGCCAACTAGCCATGATTTAAAAGAAAAAAAAAACTATACCAATGCATACAGTAGACAAAGCTGTTAGGAAAAAGAAACAAATCACCTCTAAAGGAAAGCCCATCAGAATCACAGACTTACAACACAAACCCTTAAGTCAAGGTGAGCTTGGAGTGAATTATTTCAGTCTCTAGAAGAAAAAGACCTTCAACCTAGATTAATGTACCTCACAATTTTCAATTATCTTTCAAAATTGATGGAGAAATAAGATAATTCCATCATACATAACATCTGAAGAAATTTGAGAAGACATTAGTTTATGCAATTAAATGATAGTGCCAGTACAATATACCAAAACTAATGGGATGCAATGAAAGCAGCTTTACAAGGAAGATTTATAGCAGTGAATTTCCATATCAGAAAAGTAAGTTCAAATAGCCTAATGTTGAACGTCAAGCTACCAAGAAAAGAAGAGCAAGTTAAGTCCAAAGCATGTATGAGGGGGGAAATTATAAAACTCAGAGCAGGAATTAATGCAATTGAGACTAAGAAAACAATACAGAGAAATGGTGACTTGAACAATTGATACTTTGATAAAATAGATAAGCCCTTAGCCAACCTTATCAAAAAAGGAAAGAAAAGACTCAAATCCATGCATTTAGGAATAAAAGGGATAAAATCACAAGACATCCTACAGAAATCTACTTTGAGAACCTACTTTGAGAATCTATACTCTAATAATATGGAACTCACAGAAGAAATGGACAGATTCCTAAATACATATGAATTGACAAAGCTGAATTAATTAAATACAAAAATTCCAAACAATTCATTGTCAGTCAATAAAATTGAATATGTAATTAAAATTCAACAAAGAAAAACCCAGGCCCTGACGAATTCACTGCTAAATTCTACAAGAAATTTAAAGAAGACCTCATGCCACTACTTCTCAAACTTCTTAATGAAATTGAAAAGGCAGCAATAGTTCTAAACTTGTTCCTGGAGTGAGTATTGCCCTGATACCAAAACCAGAGCAGAACCAACTAAAAAAGAGAATTATAGACCAATCTCCCTCATGAACATAGATGTAAAAATCCTCAATGAAATACTTGCAAACAGAAGGCATCAAATCATTAAGAAGACTGTATACCATGACCTAGTAGGATTCATCCCAGGGATGCAGGGATGCTTCTATATATGCAAATCAGTAAACGTAATACACCATATTAACAGAGCCAAGGACAAAAAAAAATCACATGATCACCTCAATAGATGCAGAAAAAGCATTTCACAAAGACCAATACCAGTTCATGATAAAAGTCCTATAGAAAATTAGGATATATGGTCTTTATTGCAATCTGATAGAAACCATCTATGATAAACCAACACATATACTAAAATATGAAAAACCAACAGTCAGCATCATACTAAATGGACAAAAACTGAAACCCTCCAGTCTAAAATCAGGATCAAGATGAAGATGTCCATTATCACCACTCCTATTCATTATAGTTGTGGAAACATTTGCCAGAGCAGTTAGACAAGAGAAAGAAAAAGAATGAGGAGAGAAAGAAATTAAATTATCATTATTTGCAGATGACGTGATAGTCTACTTAAAAGACCACAAAAACTCCATTAAAAGACTTCTAGATTTAATAACCAAATTCAGTAGCATACTTGGACACAAAGGCAACACTCAAAGATCAGTGGCATTCCTGTACATTAATAACAATCTCACTGAGAGAGAAATTAGGAAACCACAACTTTCATAATAGCATCAAGAAAACCATGAAGTACTTCAAAATCAATCTATTGAAGGTAATAAAAGTCCTTTCATTGAAGACTACTCTGAAAAAGGAGATCGAAGAGAATATCAGAAAATGCAGAGATACCTCTTGTTCTTGGGTAGAAAGAACCAATATAGTGAAAATGGCTATAATTCCAAAATTATTACACAGACATAAAGCAATCTCAATCAAAATACCAACAGCATAGCTGACAGAATTAGTGAAAATAATCCTAAAATTCATTTGGAGCCAGAGGAGACTTAGAACAGCAAAAACAATTATGGGCAACCAAGGCAAGGCAGGGGTCACCACAATCCTTGTTTTGAAATTATACTACAAAGCTACTATGATAAAACCAGCATCATATTGGCAAAAAACAAACAAAACCCCCAAGGTTCAGTGGAACAGATTAGAAGATGATGAAACAAGCTGTAACACAGTCACTTTATTTTTGACAAAGGGGTCAAATATCTTCACTGGAAAAAAGGTAGCCTCTGTAGTAAATGGTGCTGGGAAAACTGACTTTCTACCTGTCAAAGATTAGGCCTAGACCCATATTTCTTACCATGCACAAGATAAAATTAGCGTGAATCAAAGATCTAAATATTAAACCCTTAATCTGCTAGAAGATAGAATAGGGAGAACTCTTGAAGACATAGGTGTGGGCAAAGGCTTTATGTACAAAATCCCGGTTGCACTGGACATATTACAAAGAATCAACAACTGGAATCTCATATTAAAAAGTTTTGCAAAGCAAAAGAAGCTACCAACAGTGTGAGAAGACAACCTATAGAATGGTAAAAAACTTTTGCCAGCTGTTTCTCATTCAAAGGACTTAACATCTAGACTGCATAAAGAATTCAAGAAAGATCAGGACCCCCCACCCCAGCCAAATTTAAAGACACAATGCAACAATGGGCATATGAAATGAATAGACAATTCTCAAATGAAGTATAAACAACAAATAAATATATGAAAAGTATTCGGCATCACTGGTCATTTGAGAGATGCCAATTAAACAATGCTGAGATTCTGTCTCATTCCAGAAAGAATGGCCATTATCCAGAAATCAACCAGCTACATGCTATCAGGGCTGTGGGGAAAAAGTAACCCTCCTCCACTGTTGGTTTGAGTATAGACTGGTGCAACTATGGAAATCATTGTGGAAATTCCTCAACAAACTTCAGACTAGAGGTCCTATTTGACCCAGCTATTCTCCTTCTTGGTATCTTCCCCCCAAAAATTAAAAGCATCATCCCACAGTGATATATGCACACCCATGTTTATAGTGGCACAATTTATAGTAGCTAGGTCTTGGAAACAGCCTCGATACCCACTAGTCGGTGAATTTTTTTATATAGTGGAGTCCTCTGTCATAAGGATAATCTTGACACATTTCTAGCTAAATGGATGCACCTTGAGATCATACTTTTAAGTGAAATAAAGCTGACAGGTTTAAATATCTTCTTTCTCTAATGTGAGAAACTAAAAGGGCAACTAAGGAATAAAATGTGTAATAGATATTGGAAAATAGAAAAGGTTCAAATAGAAGGGGACAAGGAGTGAAGAGAAAAGAAAAAGAAATAAAGGTTAGAAAGGAAAAAAAATGAAACAAAAGTTTTAGAAATGAGAGGAAGATGGGTTGAAGGGAGGGGAGGTAATTAAGGAAAAAAGAATCAAGATACAGTATGTATAGGTACAAATTCTGTATGATGGATGTGATCATTATGTATATCTAAAGTGTACAAATTGAAGTTGATATAAATATGTTCTTGCATTAAGACTGGAAGAATTTCTAGGTAGAATTTCTTGTCTTATAAGAAGCAAGAAATACTAAAACAAGAATTATGACACCAGCTCATAATTCAAACCCCCAGGAAGAAATGTAGAGACCAGGAAATGTCAATATGAAAGTTAACATTAAAGGCTAGAAATACATCTTTTCTTATTTCTTCTTTAAAAGGAGTTGAATCCTATCTAAAAACAAATTCAATGATATCTATAACATTTCACTTCTTTTCTCATGTTCATTCATCCTATTTTTCACCTGTTTACCTTTCTCAGTCTGTAAGTTAAGACTGTGATGATAATGGTTGTCAAAATTTTTGGTTTCAAGATTTCTTTTCACTCTTTAAGAGTCCAGAGCACTTTCCCTTTATGTGGGTGTTTTAGTCTCTTCTACTGCTGGGGCAAAATATCCAACATCCACAACTTAGAAGATGAGAGGTTTATTTGGTTTGTAGTTTCCAGTGGGTTCAACCCAAAATCTGGTAGCTGCAGTGCACAGACAGCATGTTACAAGGGCATGGTGAAAGAAGGCTGTTCAACTCATGGCTGCTAGGAAGCAGAGAAAGAAGGGAGGAAAACTTTTAAATTATGAGACCTAATTATGCTGAGTCACTAAGTTGCCCATGTAGGGCTCAAACGTGCTCCCTGCCTCAGCTTCCCAAAGTACTAGGATTACAGGAATGGGCCACCACACCTGCTAGAAAGGTACACTTTAGAAACCTTTTCATATAGCCATGGATATGGTTCCATGCTACACTGACACTCAAGTGAGAATATCAAAAGGGTTAGTCGCAGTGTGGAATGTGAAACATATCGGTGAATTTTTATACATTATTGTTATGGTTTGTGTCTAGGTGGACAAGCCTCGTGCAGTCATGCAGGCAGCTCAGTCTAGCATTTGTGATTGGTTCATTGTGTAGTGCTGGGATTAGCAGTGTGAGTGCTACACCCACCCAGGGGTGAAGCCAGCATACAATATAATGGAGGGAAGAAGGCATGTTTTCCCCTCTTTTGCCCTGTTTGCTCTTGCCACTTGTGGGCCACCATGAACGGCTACCCCTCAGCCACACCACCCTCCTTTGGAGCCAGCTCAGTAGGGACTGAAACCTCTGAAAACCATAAGAAATAAACCTTTCCTTGCTTCACTTTGGGCATCAGGTATTTTGTCTCAACAAGAGAGAAAAGTAACCAAGACCATTATTATGTTAGGGTCTATCATTCTGTCTTCCACTCTGATGGGTCTTTTAACAATGTATAATTTTATCTCTTGGAATTAGTGAAAGGATCTGCATTCCTGTGGCACAGTTTGACAGTTGTGGGACTGTTTTGTCATTTTTAATTTTTATTGGAGTATGAAATGAACATACCTGTTTTTAAATAAAAAGATTTTAAGACACAAAGTTCCTTCAGTGAACACAGGTATTGTGTCACACTCGAGAGTTACTTTTGCTTTTTTTCTTTTAAATCTCAAATTTTATTTTATACTTGATATCTAAGTTCAGGTCCTATTTATCACTAATGAATAGTGAGATAAACAGTTTTGTGTGTAAAGTAGATTTGAAAACAATAACAAAAAATTCTGTTAGGACAATTGAGTGTCACATAAGACTATCTTGAAACACCTTTTAACTAATCAGTATTTGAGATTTCTAAATTTAATTCCTTATGTAAGTTAGAGCTTAAATCAACCAATAACAGATGCTGGCAGGGCTGTAGGGAAAAAGGAACCCTTCTCCACTGTTGGTGAGAGTGTAGACTGGTGCAACCAATGTGGAAATCAGTGTGGAGATTCCTTAGAAACCTAGGATTGGAGGTCTCATTTGACCCATCTGTTCCCTTTCTGGGTATCTTCCCAGAAGAATTAACAACATCGTCCCACAATGATGTATGTGCATCCAAGTTTATAGCAACACAATTTATAATAGCTAAATCTTGAAAACAACCCAAATGCTCATCAACTGAGGAATAGATTTAAAAAAAAAAGACGTGATCATTTTATACAATGGAGAACTACTCAGCCATAAAGAAGAATAAACTGGAGACTTTTATAGGTAAATGTGGAATAAACCATATGCACATTGCATATATCATATTATTTCCCTAGTGTGAGAGGCTGAAAACATAAATAAGAACCAAAATATACAATTGATATTGTAAAATGGGAAGAAATTGTTCAAAAGAAAAGAGAAACTGTGATGGGGGGATAGAGAAAAGAAAGAAGAGAAAAGCAAAAAAATATATATATATGTATGTGCAAGATATATATATACATATATGCAAGATAAGATAGTTATACTACTAGTTTCTCTTAGTTCATTGAAAAGAAAGGTTTGTGCTAATATTCTTTGGACAGTTAAGTGCCTGTGTATTGTACTCTGAGTAACTAATTTAAAGATAACAATATGCAATGTATTAACCATTATTACCCTCCTAAATCTTGTTTTGAAAGTTTATTTTATTTTTTTTCTCTTTAAAAGTTAGAGCCGGGCATGGTGGCACACACCTGTAATACTAGCACGTGGGAGGCTAAGGCAGGAAGACTGCCATGAGTTCAAGTTCAGCCTGGGCTACAAAGTGAGATCAAGGCCAACCTGAACTTTATAGTGATACCCTGTCTCAAAAAGATGAAAATAATAAATAAATAATTTTTTTTAAAGTTAGAGCTTAAACTTTAAGGAGCTGAAATTGTAGATTATCTATTATTTCTGTGTACTTAAAATCTAATTATGACAATTATTGTAGTTTATAAATTATAGTATAGTAAGTGTATAAATTTAGAATATAAACATTATTTTATGATTCCTGGTACCAAAAATAAACATTATTTTAAAAACAATTATTATTTTAAATATTGTATTACTACTTCCTTGTAAAGTTAAATAATTCAGAAGGATATAAAATGCAGTTAAAGGAAATTTCATACCACTTCTTCAAGAATTAAGCAATGTTTATGGTTGCTTGAATGATTATCCTGGAAATTTGTTCTCATATACTTACAGGTGTTGTATATGTTTGTGTTATATGTGTACTTATGGTCGTATTTTAAACAAGTGAAATCGTACAATATAGTTTTG
>RJWT010042719.1:0-12065 GCA_004365215.1 Cuniculus paca | reverse complement strand
CAAACAACATTCAATAGTATGTTAGCAGGATCATTGATGATGATCAACTGGAATTCATTCCAGGATTACAAAACTGTTTAAATATACACAAATTAGTAAGTGTAATAAATGGCATAAACAAAAGCATAGCAAAAAATCATATGATCATCTCAGTAGATGAAGAAAAAGCATTTGACAAAATCCAACATCCATTCATGACAAAAACAGTGAAAAAAATAGGAATAGAAGGTCTTCATCTCAACCTGATAAAAGCCATCTACGACGAATCAGCCAACATCATACTAAATGAAGGAATACTGAAAGCTTTATCTCTAAAATTAGAAACAAGACAAGAATGTCCACTCCAAAACCTCCACCAAAAGACTCCTAGAACTAATATTCAAATTCAGCAGTACAATCTCATAATACAAAATTGTTACACAGATTTAATTCAAACCCAATGAGAACACCATTAACATACTAAACACAGAATTAGAGAAAACATTTCTAAAATTCGTTTGGAACAAGAAGAGACCTAGAAGAGCAAAAGTAATTCTGAGAAATAAAGGCGAGGTAGAAGGCATCACAATCCCTGATTTGAAATCAGACTACAGAGTCACTCTGATAAAAACAGACCCAACAATCAATGGAACAGATTAGAAGATGAGAAAAGAACTCCAAACACACTCAGTCACCCTGTCTTTGAAAAGGGACCACTTTCCCTGGAAGAAAGACAGTCTCTTTAACAAACGGTGCTGGAAAATCTCATCTTCCACACACCAAAAAGAAAAACTATATCCATGTCTTTCACCATGCACTAAACTAAAATCAAAATGGATCAAAGATCTAAATATCAAAACAGAACCACTAAATCTCCTGGACGAGAGAATAGGGAGAACTCCTGAAGACACAGGAGGTGTAGGTAAAGACTTCATGAATAAAACCCGAAATGCACAGAAAATACTAAAAAGAATCAACAACTGAAATGTGATCTGATTAGAAAGCTTTTTCACAGTAAAAGAAATCACCAACAGAGTGAAAAGACAAAACCACAGAATTAGAAATTCTTTTTGGTTTTGATAGTTTAGTTCTATGACAGTCAGTAATTGTTATTTTTTGCTATTGTTTTTCAGCATATGTTAAATCATTTTTAAAATTTCATGTGATCTTAAAAATCCATATTCTATTATTGCTAGAAAACGTTTGTTAGTAGTAGCATAAGTCATTTAGTATCTTAAAGGTATAGAACAAATTTGTAGATGTTATTCAAACATTTTATTGATTTGATGGTGTTTGATCTGCCTTGACTTGCTTGCTGTTTTCAAAAATTGAGATGGTTGAAATTTCCAACTGTGCTTGTAAATTCTTCTCTTTTTCTTATTCAAACAATGTTTACTTGTTAATATTTGATAACTAGTTCATACTCATTTCGGATTTTTTGTCTCTCTTTTTTAACTTTCATTAGTATATATTTGCAGTACATGATGATTACATTCATTGCAAGGAATCGGTGCATGTGCATAACACATTTAAATTTTTTCTACTTCCCTCCACCCTCTTTAATTTTGCTAGCATCAGATACATTTATTTATCTTATAAGACCTTATAAGTTTAGTATCATGTATATATAGATTAAAAATCAAAGTAATAGGCCAAAAAACCATATAAAACCGATAAGACAATTAGACTAAGTAAAGATACACTTTTAGATACATTGTCTGCACTGGATTACAATATCTTTTTCTCTCATTCTTGTTCCTATTATCTGTCTTTTTTATTGCATACTTTATATAATCACTGTTTCATGTAAGAGAAATTATAAGGCTGGGGATATAGCTCAGTGGAAGGGTGCTTGCCTAGCATGCACAAGGTCCTAAGTTCAATCCCAGTACCACAAAAAGAAAGAGAGAGACAGAGAGAGAATGATACCATGATATTTAAACTTGTATAACTGACTTGCTTGACTTAACATTCTGGTCTCAGGGTGCAGGCATTTTCTGGCAAATGACTGAAATTTTTCCTTCTTTACAACAGAATAGTACTCTACTGTGTACCCTTTCTTCCTCTTCCTCTTCTTCTTCTTCTTCTTCTTTTTGTCTTTTTGTCTTTTTGTGACAGGGTTTCACTATACTGTTCAGGATGGCCTTAGGCTGGTCTCGAACTTGTAATGATCCTCCTGGTCTTAGCCTCCCTTGTGCTGGGATTACAGATGTGCACCACCATGTCAGGCTTCATTGTATATTCTTGACAAGTTAACTCCCATATCAATTGTATGTCCATTTTATCTCTAGTATTATTCTTAAATTCTGTACTGATATTTGTATTGTTGCTTACATTGATAATTAATGGACTTTTATTAGCATATTGATTGGACACCCAGCCTTTAAATTAACATATCTGATTTTCAATATTTAAAATACTGTTCATATAAGGAACATTAATTGTTCTTACTGTCTTATTTTTTAAATATAAATATACACTACAATTATATATTTATATTTAAAATAACTATTAATGTTTGAATTGAAGTACACAGTTTTGTTGTTTTCCATAGTTTCCCACTATTCCCTTTTCTTTTCTTATAACTGAAATATTTCTCCACATAATTTTTTCACTAGTATTGATTAATTTTTCCAAGAGTGAAAAACATTTATCTTATCATATCATATTTGTCCTTCAAATGCTCTTTGTTTGGTATATGTTACATCAATGCATACATAACATATGAATCTTATGACTTCCATTTCTGCTGTCATTCCTTGTATTATTTTGAATATACATTGTACTGGAACATATTTAAAGAGCTCATAGTACACCATAGTGTTTAATACATTTTGTTTTTTATGTTTTTTAAAAATTGTTATTAATAATGCTCATTTTAGGATTAAGGAAAAGTCTTTAGAGTTTATCTTCACTCTCAAAAGCAATGTTACTCATTATTGATATGGATTTATATTCTACCTGAGAACTTCCTGTCTGAGACCATCCAAAATATTCATTCCAGTGCAAGTCTACTGACTGTGAATTCCTTCAGTTTTTTTTTTGAAAAAATATGACACCTTCATTTTTAAGAAATATTTTCTTGGGTATAAATGTAAAGTTTTTTCCACTTCAATGTTTTAATCATTTTCTTCAGTCCTTGATGTCTGTGCTTCTTACAAAATGTTTGTGACTCTTCTTATCCTGTTCTTGTATAGTCAGTGTGAGTGCTTTTAAAATTTTCCTTTTGCATTGTATGATAGCCACTTGATTCTGGTGTTTCTGGTTATTACTAAGTTTATTTTGGTAAGGATAGACTGAGATTATTGGGAAAAGAGATATGTTCACTAAATTAGGTAATTTGGTCATTCTTTTCCAAAGTCTTTTGATTTTTCCCATTAGTTCTTCTCTTCTGAACATCAGCTGCATAAGAATTAGACTGCTTGTTATAGATCACTGAGATTTGCTTAATTCATTTATCTGCTTTTGTTTGTTTTTGAGGTGCCAACCCAGGGCCTTGCACATGTTAAGCAAACACACCATCACTGAGCTACACACCCAAGAATAGTTATCTATTTTTTTCATTTTAGCATTTTAGCATTTGTGCTACTTTTATGTATTTCGAAGGACAAAATTTTGGTACTCTTTCCTCAATTCACTTGTTGACATCTTTGTTTCTATTGTTGCTTTACTTGGAGATAGTATCTAAAAAGAGTTCATAAGAGCAGGGCCCTGACATAGCTTGGATCTGAAATGTCTCCAAAATTCTTAAAAGTTTGGAAGTCGATTGGGTCATGAGAGCGTTACTTGTGATGATCATCCTGCCTCAACCTCCCTAGTGCTGGGATCACAGCCGTGCACCACCACGTTGGGCTTCAGTGTGTATTTTTGATGAGTTCAGTAGCTGAACGTGTTCCACGGCGAGAGACTTGGTTCGAAGCGCGGCACTAGAAGTGTTATCTGCAAGGATGTATTCTTACTTCAGGCTGCGCCTTTTTTCTCTGTTTCCCGGCTGGATGGGCATGAGCGGCTGTCCTCTGCCAGGCTTTTCTGCCATGTCATTTCTTTCATCGAATCAGCTCCTTGGCAGTGAAGCCCCTAGCAACTGTGCCAAATAAGCATCTCCTTCTGTAAGCTGCGGCTGGGGGTATGGTATGGTACCCAGAAGCTGGGAACTGAGTACACAGACCCTGACATATGGTTCATTTTTCACTAGGAAGAACTATCAGAGGGCTTCCTCTGTCTGTCTAACTGCAGATGGGGCAGAAAGGCTGCCAGTAACCTGTTAGCTGCTGCAAGTCAGAAAGAGACCCTGGCCATGCTGGTGCATAAATCTTGAACATCTTGTCTCCATAGCATTTTTTTTTGGTACCGGAAATCGAACTCATGACCTTGCGCTTGCCAGGCAAATGCTTGTGCTACTGCACTAAATCCTCACCACTCCACCCCCATAGCATTTTATCAGGGCAAACTCATGGTTTATATCTGACTGTTACTTTGGAGCCTCCTGCTCTTAGAGGCAGGGATTTTGGAAGAGAATCGGACCAGTAGAGCTGAATTGCTGTTAGCGGGTGGAGATGGGTTGAAGACAAGTCAATGGACCCAGAACCTGGAAGAAAACATCTTCCTCTGTCTCTTTCCTCAGTCTCTGCTTCCTGGCTACCAGAACATGAGCAACTTTCCTTGGCCAGAACCTCCCACCATGAACCCACCTTGCAAGGGCTAAAACTTCTAAAAGGTGAGCTGAAATACCTTTTGCTTGCTTAAATTGCAGGTATTAGGTAATTTGTCCCAGTGAGGAAGAAAATAACTAAGATACAGCCTAAGCTGGCTGCTACAGATATTCTTTCTTGCTGTTATTATTTAACACTAGGTTCTAATCAACCGCTAAGTTCACCCAGTGAATAGTTCATATATTATAAATTTTTTCCCAGATTGTTTTATTTGATTCATATGTATATATATATATATATATATATATATATATATATATATATATATATCTCCTCCATTTGTTAAATATTTTTCTTTGAAAGCTTTAATATTGCAGTGGCTTAGTGATATACCTTGATTGCTGAGGTCTACCTCATTTCTTGAAATTTTCTGACCTGTGTTTCTGGCTGTGCTAGCAACAAAAAACTTTCTTGAGGGAAATTGGGAAGTGTATTCTTTTTCTACCTCATGCACATTTCGCCTTTTCTTAGGTCTCCTGCTGTCAATGCAGGGAGTGGTCAGACAAGCAATCATGCTGCCTTTTTGCAGTGATCCTCCTTTAGTTTCTCCGCCTCGTAGACCAGATTTATGTGTCCTTAGTTTTATAATGAAAGGCTCCACTTTTTCAGAATATTTACCACTTAAGATCAGAGACACCAAGAATTATAAAAAGTATTAGTTGATCCTATTTTCCTTCTTGACTTCCTGCTCTGTGGATCATGAACTATGATATGAAACATGAAGACAGTTGTCGAACAGAGACTGCTTTGTTAGCGCCAATAATTAGGTAAGATTAGATCCCCTAAAAAAACAAATACATACAAAATTCGTTTGCATGTCCATACATTTATTTAATGCAAGTATTTAAAAAATTTCTAATAAATATGTTTCTATAACTGTTATAGAATTGTTCTTTCATAAGAACAAGACATCCATTTCTAATCATCCTACAGCTTCTACTAGCACTACATTTGCAATAGTTTAGCTAGCACTAAATCCATTGCTTTAATTTCCTTTTCTACCTTCATCTTTAATGGCTTTCTTCATGTGGATCACAGTTCTCCCTCTGTGCCTGGCTATTGGTAGTTTTGTTAAGCCCCAGACATTGCTTTGATGTGGAGCGTTTTGATTTCGACCAAAGAGTAATATGGTTTGAATTGAGAAACAGTTACACTGATGAAGTGTTCCACCCACCCTTAGGTCAGTTTTGATTTACTTATACTAAGATGTTTCTGGCGTAGTGCTCACTAACTATAATTTGGTCTTTCTGAGGTCTTTATTGATTATGCCATATTCAAAAGGTTGTTTTTTCTGGAAAGAATTTGAATGCTTCCATTGTTGCTTGTGATCTAGAAATTAGTATTCTGACAATTTATTTGTGCCTGGTATTTCCTGGCTTGGTGACTTTTTATACTAAGTATGTACAGACTAAGACTGAGCTAAGAAAAAGGGAAGCAATATTTGCGTTTCTCTGAGTTCCCTTCTTTATGTTGGCTTTCAGATTTTAGCATTCTCGGCCTCACCAGGCTCCAGTCTGTGTCACTTCAGGGCAAAACTCTCATGCTCTGTTTTGCTTGTCTCTTTTTGCTCTGTAGCCCAGAACTTAGCTCCAGACGGAAAGGCAGGACAAGCCAGGGCTCATCTCAGTCTCTCAGGAAACATAATTCTGTAATTCATGTCACTCCAGGGGGTGAAAACACTGCTTCATCATTCACTGTTTCATACATTTTGCCCAGATTTGTAGTTATTTATATTTTGAAGCAAATTGCATACCAACTACTCTTTTATAGGATTTATAAGTACTGATTAGGGAAAATTGCAAAATATTGAACATTAATGTCTGTATTTTCTGGGGGGTAAGGGGAATTCATGTCTGTATATTTTTGTTGTTTTGATGAGAGGAATAATAAGGAATTGAATCATCATAAAATGGATGAATGTGGCTGAAAGAATTTTCTGAAAAGCAAGAGTTATGCAATTAATACCTATCTAAAAAGTAGGGAGCTAAGTATTTTAAAACAACACAGTAGGAATTTAAAAGCAGATGTAAGTATTTTAAAGTAACAAAATATGGATTTACAAATGGAAGTATTGTGTACAGACATTAACCACATTTTATCCCAATAGCATACAAAAATTGAATTATAGATGTTTGAAAGCAGAACACTTTATAGATGAGAAAAGAAAAACACACAAAGATGTCAGTGATTGTTTCAAATTATACAATGCAGTAGAATTGTTACAAAAATAAATTAACCTAGAAGTTTTAATGTAAATGTATTTTGAGAGGAATACCTCCAAAGAACCAAGCTAATTCTTCCTGCTAACTTATGAGGAGTACAACACTTAGAAGAACCATTCCAAAGATGATAAAATTGAGGCCAATTCTGTGTTCCTTCTGCCATAGGAGGCATATATAAATACATTTAGGCAAGTTTTTAATATAAAAGCTGAATATTTATTTATAAAATTTACACACAAAATTATTTGTACAGCAAAAATGATACATTTTTATACATTTTCTTCCTCTGAGCATATATATATAAGAGATAACTCATATAATTATTTCCATGTCTAAAGTTGTATGTGTGATGATTAAAACGCCTTCTGATTATTTCCTGTAGCATTTGAAAATAAAGTTTACTTTTTTATATACAATGTACAATTCCTTTCTCAGAAGAAGATGGAATGGCATTGTAATATTTGAAAAATTAAATCACCTTAGTTCTTAATTGCAGGTATGGATACCGTTTTATTGTCTTACACTCATTTTACTTATGTCTATTTACTTGGAAGTAAATGACTTACCTTTGACTAAATATCTAGCAAGTTAGATAGAACTGAATAGCATCACATATGTGAAAAAAAAGAAAGAGCAGTTTAATATAGCTGAACATGAATATTGTGATTGCTCGAAGGTATAACAATTTAAAATAACTAAGCTCATAAAACAGAATTTCTTTTGTTAATAATTTTAACATCTTTCTTAAGAATTATAAAACTTAACTTGCAATATTACTGAGAAAAACTAATATCTTATAAAATAATTAATAGTTATAATTCTGTACATAAACAGTGAGACTTAATTGTTGTGTTTATATATAACACAAAAACAATAGGGAGAATTCATAAATTAATCACTTCAGGTTGAGTAAATGGTATTGTAAAAGCCGAACTCTAGCTTTTTAAAAATATGTGATTTCCAACTGAAGCCTCAAAACAGACAGAGGAAGCCAAATGGTTGTTAATTTTGAAAACCTAGGTCTCACATTTCACTTTTCAGATGTAGTAAAAATCATTGGTCAGAGGAAATGTTCAACAGGTGGAGATGATTTTTCCTTTTGATAGATGTTTGTAGCTGCAACTAGCACAGTCAATACTCCTCTTGTACCCATTAGAAAGGGGCTAAAAATATGTTTCTATCGCTGGGATAAAATTATGCACCTATAATAAGAAGAGAGTTTTAGTATAATGCTGTTCTCAGAGGGCTGAATGGAGAAGCAGTAGAACAAAGAGGCTCTCTGGTGTTTATAGTAATAAAACCTCTTGGAAAGGGTTCAAAATCCATTCGCTTAGTACTGTTATGTGGTGTTGTAGTCTACTCTGGAAGAACAGATGCCCACTGTTTTGGTTTTGTTGATTTTTACAGGGGACTAGCTACATCTACTTACTAAGTGGCACAGCATGCTAGAAAACTTCTACAACAATAAGTTCTTAATTAAATTGATTAAGAACACAACCTCTACATTAAGATAATCAGAACTAAGTGTAATTACGGTCTCCTAAATTAAGTTGCCAGGGAGAAGAACCTAAAATAAATTGAGTACACGTCAAAATTAGACTTCTTACTTCTTATGCAAAAATGTCCAGCAAAACAACAGAATCTTCATCAATTTTGATATGTATTGATAGATATGCTACATTTTAAGACATCTAAGCAGATAGATATTTATAATGGATGGAAAGGCTCTGTCATTAACTTGAGTTTTTGATTCTGATTCAAAGGAAAGGCATAGACTTTTTTGAAAATAACAATAGCCCTTGTGATTTTTCACTCATTGTTTAAATAAGTTGAAAAATAATGCATAACTCATCATTATCAATTTGCTCTGATTCAATCTCAGCTGAGCTCTTCCTGATGTTTACCAAGGCTATAATTAATTGTATTGTGAATCATTAGTTAATTCACTACATGGTTTGTTCTCTCTTCATTATTCTATACTCTAAACTGATAATCACTTTGCCTTCTATGCAATTTGAACTCGTAACTTTAGGCATTTATGCCTGAGGACGTCAGGTTTTAGGACTGGGGGTATAGTTTCGTAGAAAAATACATTCCTATTATGTACAAGACCCAGAGTTGGGTTTCATCACTGGAAAACAAAAGACAAAAATAAACAAAGAAAAATGAAAGGAAAAATGATTTTCATTTTATTTTTATGTGCTTTTCTTTGAGCCACAGGATTGTGTCTCTGTTGTTACCTATGAATAATGATAGCCTCCACCTCTCAGAAATAATGTGAAACGAAAATGTGAAGAGACTTATTGAAGTGCTGTATGCGGCTAGTTATGAATATGTTACTCTGTGAGACAATAGAGCCCAAAGTGTAGTGGTGAAAAGAGCAGCTCCAGAATTGCTGAGGACGTGTTACAAGGGCAAAGCAATGAAATCCTGGACTCACAGGTCTTCTGAATCATTATCTGGAGGGAAATCTAGAATTCTATGCTTTATCGAATCCAGGTAAAATTTGATTTGCTTAGGAAAGTTTGAGAGTCACTGGTGTAGAGAATGCTAATTGCTTATCTTCAACTCAGGGCACCAGAGTTTTGCACATTATAGTTTGCCCATAATTCCATGTAATTTATATTTAATGATTTTTTAAGAGGTCATTTATAACAATACTGATATACACATTTAGCTTTTGGACGCAATTATTAAATGTTTGATATCATGTAAAAGTCATCAGATACTATCTTAAATATAATCTCATTTAATACTATAATACATGTTAATATCTAGTTTTAAATTTTACATACTTGTGGAATTGGTAAAGACATAGTGTGTTAATTCAGATTTTTTTGTTTGTTTGTTTGTTTGTTTTGGTACTGGAAGTCAAACTCAGGACCTTGAGCTTGCCAGGTAGGTGCTTGTGCTGCTGAGCTATATCCTGGGCAAGATTTCTTTTCTAAAATTGCTCAAATCTGGTAAAGTTTATTCTTTCTTTGCTGCTTTCTTCTTTCTACTCACCTTCCTTTCTTTAATCTTGTGCCTGGTCCTCCCTTTATTTTCTTTCTTTCTTTCTTTCTTTCTTTCTTTCTTTCTTTCTTTCTTTCTTTCTTTCTTTCTTCTTTCTTGTGGATCTTGCTACGTAACCTAGTCTGGTTTTGAATTTGTGATCTTCTTGCCTCAGTCTCCCAAGTACTTGGGATTACAGGTATGAGCCATGAATCTTGTCTCTCATATTGTTATATCACCACACTTGTCATATATTATGTCACATTTTTCTATCTTTAACGTGTTGGGACTATCAGTACCATGTTGAATTTCTTTATGTGTTTCTTTTTAAGTAATTTTAGGCAAACAATGTCTGTTAAAAAAGTATAAAAGAAAAAGGAGAAAAAGAGAAGAGAAAGAAATACAAGGGAAACTACCAATTAATAAAAGTGATAATTTATGAAAGCTTGTTGGGTTTCGTGTATGAATTTGTTTAGTTGAATGTAGATGCTTTCTTACTCAAGAGTAAGGGAAGTAAACTACTTTGCATATTACTTGTATTATTTCTCTCTCTTTCTTTACATCTCATACCTTATAATTCTGCATGCTGCCTTCTACCAACATTGTTTTAATGATTGCATGTTTTATGCTACATTTCTTTAGGCAAAAATAGTAAATCCAGATTGTTTACATGCTGAAAGATGGACTCTTTTTCACAAAGAAATACCTCTTTAGTGAAATTCTTTAGCTGCAGTTCATGTTTAACTGTTCAACCATTCTCATACCACTGTGTAGTGACTTACAAAAATAGTCTCACTGTATAAAATGATACACATTTTCCTACAATTCTGATTTTTATCTTATTGTAACAGTGTTTTATAACAAATGTGAATGTTTAATGTGATTAGTACCATTACTTATCATATTCTATGCAAAATTTTCACATTTTAACCCATTTTTTAATTATAATTTTGAAGGAAAAATTACTATTATACTAATTTTACTAGCATCAACTAAAAAAATAAGATCATATAACGATGAGTGAGAAAGCAGGGCTGATATGACAGTGATGACATTAGACAATCCTTGGCATTAACTAATTCATGACCCTACTACACATGTGACTTACGAGTAGCAGTTGTCTGCAACTTTCTATCTCAACCTATTTTTGTTCTCATTTTATTTTCAGCAAAGCTAGGGGAACACAATGGCATCATCCTTACCTAGGAATTTAACGAGTTTTTGACACTGAAGGGAGGACATGGCAGTGATGCCATGGAGTCCCACAGGGATAAGGAAGTAGGCAGAATCTTTGTCCTTTACCTGTTAGTAATCAACAGAACAATTCATGTGTGTGTGCTTCTGGGACACTTAGGGATAAAAAGCCATTTTTGCTTTGAACCATGACTCTTCATTTTGGCCAACAGGTGTTGTCTTAGTTATTTTTCTCTCGTTGCTGGGATAAAACACCTGACACCCAAAGTAAAGCAAGGAAAGGTTTATTTAGCTTACAGTTTCTGGAGATTTCAGTCCATAATCAGCTGGCTCCAAGACAGGGTAGCATGGCACAGGGGCAGCACTTCAAGGCAGCAGCCAGAGCAAAAGAGAAAAGGCAAAAACACACCTCTTCTCCTCCTTTGTATTGTACATAGGCCGCCCCCACTCCAGGGCAGGTGTAGCACTCACAAAACGTCCTTGCCCTCCTTAGCACAGGATGAGGATATTTACAAAGAACCCAGGCTCCCTGCTGAGGCTCTCAGTTAAACTTCTAAACTGTACAAGTTGACACAATGTATCCACCATAAGAGGTGTCCAATGGATAACTAAAAGAAGTACAAATTTTGATTTTCATTTTGTATTCTCCATTACAATAAATCTTTCTCAGTTCTACATGTTAATCATTTAAAGAATGTCTATCAAAAAGTTGGCAAAGCAAGGTTCATTAGCCCTGAATTTATATCACCTTGTGTCTTCAAAATAGAGAACACCATAATGGGGGATTTTCAGCACATTCAACTTTCCCCTGAAGTCTATGGCCATTTTCCAGAAACTCTGAGCCCATGGGGTCACAGAAAAGGTGGAATCCACCTTATTCACACTGCCACAGACAGAGACAATCTTTGCTTGGAAAGGAGATCACTCTTCAGACTAAAGGAAGAGCAATGACAGTAGGACTGAG
>RJWT010042718.1:0-12092 GCA_004365215.1 Cuniculus paca | reverse complement strand
GGCCTGGGCTCAGCAGGCTTGACTTCCAAGAGTCCTGTGGTTTGGCTCAGATGTGGTGGGAGAGGACAGGCCCTGAGCGAGGAAGCAAAGCGACTCTGCCCTTTCCCTCCCCTGTGGCTCTGGGAGGTGGGTCGGTCCTGTGTGCAAAGGGCGCCGGCAGCCCACAGCCACCCACTGCAGCAGTCCAGGCTCCCGGTGGCCTGCGTCAGGGAGGAGGCTGGGAAAGCCGTGAAGGGCTAAGCCACTGGCCCCTGCCTCGGTGGCAGTTAATTCTGGGACTGAATATTTGTCAACTTACATTCTTCTTGGTTTTTCTTTTCTTTTTTGTTTTTCTTGATCAGTTTGGTCTGGACTTGAACTCACTTTCTCACCCAGGCTGGCCTCAAATTCCCAGCGATCCTTCTGGTTCAGCCTCCTCAGTGTTGAGATGATCGATGTGTGCCACCGCACCTGGTGCTTGGTTTTAATCTTCTTCCTTGTAGTACTAGAAGTTGAACCCAGAACTTTCACACTGAGCTCCATCCATATCCTTTTATGTTTTTTTATTTTGAAAAGGGGTTTCGCTGAGTTGCCCAGGCTGGACTTGGACTTTTAGTTGTCCTGCCTCAGCCTCCCAAAGTGCTGGGGCTTATAGTACTGGGAAGCATTGGCCTTGCCTCTCAGTTACAGTGTTCTTGGGAAAAAAAACCCAAAACTCAAGGGAGGAGGCTTATGGGTAGCAGAAAGAAGAGCTCATAAAGAAAGTGGTATATTAGCCAGGCCTGGTGGCGCACACCTGTAATCCCAGCACTCAGGAGGCTGAGACAGGAGGATCGTTGTGAGACCAGCCTGGGCTACAAAGTGAGCTCAAGGCCAGCCTGAAAGGCATAGCAAGACCCTGTCTCAAAAAGACAAGGGCTGGGGATTTAACTCAGCGGTCTAAGCGCCTTCCTGGCAAGTGCAAGGTCATGAGGTCAATCCCGGTGCCGCAAAAAATAAAAATAAAAAAAGAAAGTGGTATATCTATAAAGGAGTATCACTCAGCCTTCAAAAAGGAATGAACTAGCCAGGCATGGTGGTGCACACCTATAGTCCCAGCACTTGGGAGGCTGAGGCAGGAGGATCGCTGAGTTCCAGGCCAGTCTGGGCTACATAGTTGTTGCAGAATCCAAGAGATCAGAGAGACCAATGGTGAATAACAGAAGGGTTTATTTCCAGGATTTTAATCAGCTCAGCCAAACTTGCGTCCAAAGTACTGGGCGTTAGATCAAAGGGAAGACTAGTTTTATTCATTTGGCTGAGAGGGTTGGTCTTTAGAAAGGCCCGCCCTCCTTATTTTTGAGGCAAGACAAAGCAATGAATAATTTTTGCCCTGAAAGAAGACAGAGCCTTATGAGTGCTGCGAGAACAAGATGACACAAACTATGTTTACGGGACACAGTTGCCAATCTTATCTGTACCAGAACGAGGAGTTACAGCTACAGGGACAAGCGGGCAGAGGGAGGAGAATGCCCGTGAAGTGTTGCTTCATAATGAGTTCCAGGCAGCCGGGCGTGGTGGCTCACGCCTGTAATCCCAGCACTCGGGAGGCTGAGACAGGCGGATCGTTGTGAGTTCGAGACCAGCCTGGGCTACAAAGTGAGCTCAAGGCCAGCCTGAACGGCATAGGGAGACCCTGTCTCAAAAACACCAGGGCTGGGGATCTAGCTCAGCGGTCTAAGTGCCTGCCTGGCAAGTGCAAGGTTGTGAGTTCAATTCCCGGTGCTGCAAAAAATAAAAATAAAAAAATGAGTTCCAGGCCCGCCCGAGCTACATACTGAGAGCCTCTGTTTACTTGTTATTAAAACAAATAGACATAAAGTGGTGAAAATTTTAGGTTTTCTGTTTACCAAAGTAAAAAAAATCTTTAAAAAAATTATCTTTCCAAGTTTTTTTTTGTTTTGTTTTTTGCAGTACTGGTGAGGAAACCCAGGGGCAGTTTCCTTAGTTCTTATTTTTGAGGCAAGGTAGACAGCCTCCAATTTGCGATCCTCCTGCCTCAGCCCTCCAGAGTGCTGGGATTGCAGGCCTGCGCGCATTACTCGGATGCGAGCCCTCTGCCGAGCACCGATTGGCTCTGGGAAAAGCACCCTCTTTCCGGCCTGGGTTTCTTAGTCACTGACCAGGTGTGGTCGCAGGGCAGAGGCCACGCCCACAGCGGCGCGGGAGCGACTAACCTGCCCCGCCCGGGGTGTGGCCGCGCCGCGCAGGCTCAGAACGCCGGGCGAGGTTCGGGATGTTGCCAAGGAAGTTCCGGGAAGGGGGCGGGACCCGCTCCCCTGCGGACCAATCGCGAGGCAGATGTCAAAACTGGCGCGGAAAACGGAGGAAATTGTAGCCTGGGTCAGTGGGGAGCAACCGAGCAGCCGCAGAGCCTGGCTTCCCTGATGGGGGCGGGAGGGTGGCGCCTCACACCCTGCCTCTTTCTTTTTTGGTACTGGGGATTGAATTCCGAGCTTTCGCATTAAGCTACATCCCTAATCCCTTAAAAAAAAATTGGGGGGGGGAATTTTAAGACAAAGTCTCACTAAGTCACTAAATTACCTAGGCTGAGCTGGAATATGCGATCTTCCTGCCTCAGCCTTCCAGAGTCCTGGGATTACAGGCCTATGCCACTGAGCCGGGCTCCCCGTCCCCCTTCCAAGTTCCAAGTTTTTACGATGGAAAGGTGTCATTTTAGTAGCAGGAGATAAGCAGACCATCATTTCTGGCTAGCTCCAGAGTTAGAGTACACAGAGCCACACAGAGCTACCCGAGGCAGCACTTTGGAAACCCGAATGTGAACTAGGTGTTAGGGGACACCGCCGGTGCATTAATAATTGTGTCGGATCTGATTATGGCTTTCTCAGCCATAGAGTTATCAGTGACACTATCCACTCTCTGGGCTTGGGTGCTGAAATTTGCAAGTGAAATCGACCACGTCTGCCAGTTGCTTTGAACAAAATGATGCTGGGCCCAAGGCTTACTTGTCTCTGGGTAAGGGGAGACTCTGAACCGGGGCCGTACACTGCGGGCGGTGGCAGGGCGCAGTATCTCCCCTTCCCACCCTCAGCTTATCCCAATTTATCCTGGAGGGCTTGCTGCTGTGCTGTGTGGGATTGTCCCCGGTTAATCACTTTTTTTTTTTTTTTTTTTTTTTTTTGCGGCACCGGGGATTGAACTCACGACCTTGCGCTTGCCGGGCAGGCGCTTAGACCGCTGAGCTAGATCCCCAGCCCTGGTGTTTTGGCTGGCCTTGAGCTCACTTTGTAGCCCAGGCTGGTCTCGAACTCACAACGATCCGCCTGTCTCAGCCTCCCGAGTGCTGGGATTACAGGCGTGAGCCACCACGCCCGGCTCGGTTAATCATTCTTCCCTCGGTTTGAACGTCTTCTTTCTCCTCATTTTTTTCTGGCATTTTACCCCTCGCAGGGCAGATGTCGCTGAAAATCAGGAAGCCAGGTCCAAACAGAAACTCCTCCTGCGTCCCTGCCCCGCCCTACCCGCCAATGAAGCCCCTTCCGGACTATCCTGACGCCCAGGGAGTCGGAAGTGAGCTTCTAGCTCCCCAATCTTTCTCACTTTGCAACCTTTCAAACAAGTACCCGGAGGACAGAAGTCTGGCGAGAGAGAGCGCAGGAATCGGCACCTGCCCGCGTCCCTCGGCTTGCAGGTTTACACAGAAGCGCCTCCTCGGCGCTCTAGACTGCATTAGCCTCACGGGGTAGGTTACAAGTTCCGGGTCGCCAGTGCGGACCCCAGACCCTTAAGAAATCAGGTCACCCGTCCAAACCCGGCCCCGGGGCCCTAGTGTCAGGCTGCATGGTCCTCGCGCCCGATCTGGGGACCCTTGCACCCCACCCGGGGACACCGATCGGAGTAGACGCCGCGTGCCCGCCCTCCGCCCTGCCCGGCTGGGGACGCTGTCGCGCTCTCCCGCCGAGCCGACCGCGGCGCCCTTTGTGCGGGGCCCCCGGGCGGGCAGCTGCCTCCCCTCAGCGTTCTGCGAACCCGCGCTTTCGAAACTCCCGCGCTGCCCCGTGGCTGTGCCGGGCTCGACCAATAGGAAGCGCCGCTTGGTCGGCCACGCCCCCTCGCGGCGCGTGGGGGGCGGCAGGGCTTTAAATTGCGCCGCGCGCGCGCGGGCGACTCCGACCCGGCTTCCGCCTCGCGCTGCGTCCGCCGCCGCCGCCCGGCACCATGCTCTCCGTCCGCGCCCCGCTCGCCACGCTCGCAGACCAGCAGCAGCTGCAGCTGTCGCCGCTGAAGGGCCTCAGCCTGGCCGACAAGGAGAACACGCCCCCGGCCCTCAGCGGGGCTCGCGTGCTGGCCAGTAAGACCGCGCGGAGGATCTTCCAGGAGCCCGCCGAGCCGGTGAGGACGCGCGGGCCCGGCCCGCAGGGGGCGCCCCGGAGCCGGGTCGGGGCGCCGGAGCGCTTTGTCTCCGCGGCTGCCTGCCCCGCACCCCCTTCCCGCCAAAGTGTCCCCCGCTGTCTCCACCCGGGCTGGCACCCGCCCGGGGCGCGAGCCCCCGCTGACCACCTGCAGAGGCGCCGCGACAGCTCACCTGGATCCGCCCGCGCCGCCACGCGAGATCGCGCAGTCGGGCTGCTGGGCCTGGGAAAAGGGCGATTTTCTGTGGCTTCATTTGTGGTTTTTCGAGACACGGTCTCACTATATAGCCCAGGCTGATCTTGAACTCACTGTGTAGCCCAGGCTGGGCTCGAACTCTCGGAGATCCTCCTGCCTCAGCTCCCCTGAGGGAGTACTGGTATTACAGGCATGCAGCCACCACACCCGGCATCGTTAGGTCTTGTGGTTCTTTTCTCCCCCAGCAACAGAAGAGTAAGGGATTTGGCCCCAGCGTGGAGGAGGAGCCGCTGCTGAGAGAGAACCCCCGGCGCTTTGTCGTCTTCCCTATCGAGTACCACGACATTTGGCAGATGTATAAGAAAGCCGAGGCCTCCTTCTGGACGGCGGAGGAGGTGAGCGAGTTGAGGGCCTGTTCCAGTCGGTGGGCACAACTTGTCTGAAGTACACACCCATTCCTCTTGGGGTGCTTGCCCCCAGGAGTACGGGGTATGGTCGTCCAGGGGTGTGGTGGATCCACAAGAAAGGGCTCGTGTGTAAGCTCCTCTGGCACGCGCGAGTCTCTCATTAATATTAAAATCAAGAACTTTAAACCCGCAGGTGGATCTTTCCAAAGACATTCAGCACTGGGAAACCCTGAAGCCCGAGGAGAGATACTTTATATCGCATGTTCTGGCTTTCTTTGCTGCCAGTGATGGCATAGTCAATGAGAATCTGGTGAGTTTGCCCCACAAAAATCGTGAAATCAGTTTCGCAGGCCATACCTATGCGACTGTTAGCTCCGATGCTTATTATGTGGCACTTCCTGTTTTACAGTGCGTATTGCAATTATTTCTCCCTCAGCTTTTTCCCCTCACTATGAAGGGGCAGTGTGAGCTCACTCCCCGGAGCCACCACGTTTCCTTTCCCTTTGAGGCTTTTGTGGGTTGCGTATGTCTTGTCAGTGAATCCTTGAATTGAGTTCAGAATGAATCAATGAAATGGACACCCTAGGAAATAGGAGAGAGCTATTTTCAGATCTAGATCTGTGAATCGAGTGTACGATATAAAATATTGTGCTTTAACACAGCATTGCAAAGAATTGCACTGAATGTGTACGAAAGCAAACCAGTGTGGGGTGGACACTAGAGATTGAACCCAGGGCCTTTGAACAGAGCCACATCCCCAGCCCATTTCTTATCTTTTACTTAAGTCATTCAGTTGCTGGGCCGGGCTCGAACTTGTGATCCTCCTGCCTCAGCCCGCACCAGAGTGCTGGAATGACAGGCGTGTCCCGCCGTGCCTGGCAGGCAAACCTTTTAATGGTCCTGAGGATGTGCTAATGCTGCCAGTCCCCCATCCTCTGACTCACGTTTCCGCAGCTGGCTCTCAAGTTTAACTTTGATGCATTTCATCACCACTAGGTGGAGCGGTTTAGCCAAGAAGTTCAAATCACAGAAGCCCGCTGTTTCTACGGCTTCCAGATCGCCATGGAAAACATACATTCTGAAATGTACAGTCTCCTCATCGACACTTACATTAAAGATTCCAAAGAAAGGTGAGGGCACAGGCGGGGTGCTGCGTCTTCGAGTCACTAGTCCTGCCTCTGGCCCGGGTGTGTTGGTTCCCGGAGGGGTAGATGTGAGTCCGGAGGACCAAGCAGGCCATTCTCGAGCATCTAGCACCCGTGGCCCCATCTGCTCCGAGCAAGGGGCCCAAATTCACATTCTTAGCTGATGCTTCAGGTGGGCTGCGTTGTGGGTGAGCGTGCTGTGGGCACCCAGCAGGAGGATGGGGTGATAGTTGACATTAGGGGGTCACAGGGGCAGAGGGTAGCTGAAGGCCCATTTCCTGGGGAAGAAGGGTCCACTGGAAAGGAGGCAGAAGGAGAAATGGGCAGTGCGAGTGGGCGTGGGTGCGGTCCGCTCTCAGCCAGGAGCCTTGCGCAGACAGAAGCACTTGGCGAGGTTTCCTGCATCACTTTGTTATTGCAGAGTGGTGGCCTTGGGGCGTGGTCTGTGTTTGCAGTCCGCGCACCTCTTCCCCCGTCTCTCCCGCTCTGCGCTCCCTGTCTCTGTTTGCAGTCAGCAGGGCAGCTAAGGCTTTATGGTTCTTCAGATGGAAAGAAGGTGGGGCCTACGGGCCTTGATCAGGATTTGAAGTAGTTAAGCCAATCGGGAGCACGTCTGCCCCAGGCTGAGTTTTAGCGTAGAGCGGGCCTCGGAGTCGGCCTGAGCTGTGGAGCGCCAGCTAGGAGTGTATGAATTAGTGTGAGCCGCGTGAACATGGCTTCACTCTGGAGCGGAAGCTAACGGGGGGAAAGGAGATTGCAGGCTGGCGGCTGGCTCTGCGGAGCGCGTTGGCAGATGCTCCCGGCCTGGCTGAGGAGCGTGGGGCCGGGGCTGCGGGCGCAGCTGACGCTACGTGCTGTCCACGCAGGGAGTTTCTCTTCAACGCCATCGAGACCATGCCCTGTGTGAAGAAGAAGGCGGACTGGGCCTTGCGCTGGATTGGGGACAAAGAGGCCACCTACGGTAAGGACACCCCGGCCCCATGGAGCTGAGCCCGGTTTCGTGACCAGTGTTACTGCGTGCGCCATAGTGACTCACTGGGACCTCTCTCGTCGGCCCCCACAGGGGAACGGGTAGTGGCCTTTGCTGCTGTGGAAGGCATCTTCTTCTCCGGTTCTTTTGCATCGATCTTCTGGCTCAAGAAACGGGGACTCATGCCTGGCCTCACCTTTTCCAATGAACTCATCAGCAGAGATGAGGTGAGCCCCAGCCCACACCCCCAGGCGCACGACTTAGCACAGGCTCGAGTTTCCTGCTGGGGACCCGGATGTCAGATTGTGTGACAGCCACGCTGAATGCGGGAGTCCACGTCCCTGTCACCAGCAAAGAAGGGTTTTTGTTTCTCTTATTTGTTTTGCAGTACTGGGGATTGATCCCAGGACCTTGGCACTGGGTGAATCCCCAGCACTCCCCCTGTGAAAAAGTCCTTCATCTGAGGCAGGCTCTTGCTAAGTTGCCCAGGTTGGACCCAAACTTGGAATCTTCCTGCCTCAGCCTCCCAGAGTGCTGGGATGACAGGCGCCACCAATCCCAGCTTGGCCATACAGTGTCCTTGAACCCTTCCAGGGCTTGCACTGTGACTTCGCCTGCCTGATGTTCAAGCACCTGGTGCACAGGCCGTCGGAGCAGAGAGTGAAGGAGATCGTCGTCAACGCCGTCAGGATTGAGCAGGTGGGCGAGCTGGCTGACTCCCTCGCGCTGGCCGGAGGACTCGCTTTGTGCCTCGGGTGCTCAGCGCTGCGCTGTCCTCTGCCTAGGAGTTCCTCACGGAGGCCTTGCCCGTGAAGCTCATCGGGATGAACTGCGGGCTCATGAAACAATACATCGAGTTCGTGGCCGACAGGCTCATGCTGGAGCTGGGCTTCGACAAGGTGAGGCCCCCTGGCCCTCCTGCCTCTTCCGAAGCAGTGCTACAGATGGGTATCTTTTTATGGTTTGTTTTTGTTTTTGTTTTTGTTTTGAGACAGGGTCTCACTGTGTAGTTCAGGATGGCCTTGAGTTTGCAGCAATCCTCCTGCCTCAGCCTCCATTTATTTATTGATTTATTTTTGGATTTAGGTTTTCCGAGTGGAAAATCCGTTCGACTTCATGGAGAATATTTCTCTGGAAGGGAAGACAAACTTCTTTGAGAAGAGAGTAGGCGAGTATCAGCGGATGGGAGTTATGTCCAGCCCCACGGAGAATTCTTTTACATTGGATGCTGACTTTTAAATGAACTGGAGAAGCTCTTGTTTTGCTGGTTTTTTTTTTTCCCCCTTTTATCATTAAAAAAAAAATCAGCTCAGGTAAATTAACCAGCTGCACCACGCATTGTCCACAGTGTTAGCAGCACCCATAAAGCTGTGTAGCTGCCTCAGAATCAACCCTAATCAGTCCTTAGCGATGCTAGCACTGTCACCCAGGGGAAGGACGTGGAAGCCCAGCCACCTGGGCTCTTTGCAAGATTGGGTCCTGCTTTGTGAGCCGCTGGCAGCCGCGAAGCACCGTAGCACAACAGCTGGGGGAGTTAAAGGTGTGGGCCTCACTGCTCCCGAGCAGCCTAAAGTATACTGAGCTAGCGGTAAATAAACTGGCACTTTACACACCAACACGAAACGTCCTGTCAAGGGGAAAGCCTGCCACACTGGGTTTCAGCACCACACGCAAAAGTGTATTTCCTACGAATGGTAACTCAAGTGACTAAAAGAATGTAACCTTGTGTTGCCGAGCATGTAATTCGGAAGCTTTTTAATCAATTGAAATACTCTGCTTTTGAGGTCAGTTCTGGGCAAATCTCCACCAAGCATGTGGTGCCCGGAGGAGACAGGTGCTCCCGAGAAGGGTGCTTATTTTGATTGTGTTTGAGACTTGATCTATTTATAGTTTCTCCCTGTCTTCAATTAGAGTTTTTTTCTTTTTTACTATATGCATCCTTTTCAGATATTGCAGTAGTTCATGTTTTGGAAAAAGTCACCCAATATTGAGACATATCTTCGGGATCTTAGAGACATTGTTCCCTGTGATTCTAACATTTGCCTAAGTACACTTCACCTGGCAAGTTCTCAAATGAGTAAAAAGCTAGTGCTGTAAGCTGTCCGTATCTGCTCCATTCCGATACTAGTGTTAGCTGAAGCTGTAAACGAATGCAGTTCCTCCCAGAGTTCCTGTGACTTAATCTGCCTTTCTGTGCGGGAAGAGCAGAGATGTTCATGGGAAGGAGTGGGGGGTGCTTGCCATCGATGCTGTGAGCCCCAAATTCGCCACTCGTGTTGCCTGGACCCCTGACCAGGTTTCATTTATTGTAGTATCAGTTTATCAACTCTTGTAATACAAGACCCGTTTCTGTCTTAAGTTATTCTTCCCTAATATGAATAAACCCGAGTTGTACGATCTGACGCCCGTGTGGCACTGGAATGGGTGGCTTGCCCTGCTTGTCATGAAGCTTGGATGTTGGCCTGGGCTGTGCCCCCTCCCCCCAGCTCAGGCTGGGGTTTCCTGCCCGTGGAGACTGCCTCCTGCTCTGTAAAGGGAAACTTGATAATAAAGCATTTTGAAATCTCAAATTGATTACTGCACAAGTGTGAAGTGATTAAAATGTTCTTATGTCAGTTCTTTGGTAACATGTACATTTTAATTCAGGAAGGAGAGTAATTTCCAGCAGGGGGTGGTGCGCATGCCTGTCATCCCTGCACCTGGGAGGCTGAGCCAGAAGCATCACTGCAAGTTAGAAGCCAGCCTGGGCTGCGTAGCAAGGCCCTGTCTCAGTGTCCCCACCCAAAGGAGAGTTTCCATGGTGATTTGTGAGAGTGCTTTCGCATTTTTATTTTGAGACAAGGTCTCACTAAGTTGTTGAGGCTGGGCTTGAACTTGAGATCCTCCTGCCTCAGCCTTGAGTTTGAACCACCCTGCCCTGCTAATCTGACGTTGCAGGCAGTTCCCACAGTCCTGTGCCCCTGCCTGGAAGCGTGCAATCCTGTGGCTCTCAGTGTGTTCAGCCAGCCCTCGTGGCTCTTTCTCCACCCCACAGAGACTGTGGCCACCGTTCCCAGTCCTTCTGTCCTCTGCACAGCCCGCTGTGCTCTGGATCCCCTTTCCACCCTGTTGCAGTTTCCGGCTCCGTAGATCCCGACAAATCCCAAGGCCGAGTTCAAATTTACCAGCCTCCTGCCTCAGCCTCCTGTGTGGTGACAGCTCTGAGGGATCAAGCTGCAGTCCCCTGCCCTCTATGCTCTAGCAGGTTTCCCTCCAGCCTCTGCCCACCTGGCGGCCCCGAACCCCACTCCAACCCCATCCTCCCCCAGCTGTAGGGGGTCAGCTGCCCCAGCCACCTGGTGAACAGCGGTCTCGCGAGGCTGCTGTTCCGCGTGCGGCCAGGAGGGGGCGCCAGCTCCCCCACCTTGCCGTACTGGGGGTTTTTGTTAGGAGGCAGGGTCTCTAACTCGCTAAATTGCCCGGGCTGGGATCGAACTTGGAATCCTACCTCAGCCTCCTAGAGTGCTGGGACTGCAGGCGCGCACCAGCGCACCTGGCTGGGGTCCCTGTTTTAACAGCCGCTGCGGAGAACTCTCCGGGCGCCTATCTCCCTTCTGAGCAGAAGGCTTCCAGAAGCAGGTGCACTGTTGACTTCCGGGCCCGCGAGATCATCCCGGCCCAGGCGGGGTGAGCGGCGGTGGGGGAGGGGAGAGCCTGGCCTCCGCTGTCATCTGCTGTGGGTGGCGTGCAGGGGGACACAGTGGTGGCCGCAGCCTGGCGTCGCGTTGGTGACCTGTGCAAAGTACCAAGGGCCCAGGGTGGGGATCCGGTGGGAGCTGCCAGGGCTGCAGGAGAACCGCGGGGTGCAACCTGGTCCCCTTTGCATGTCAGTGAGGTCTCGGGGTCTCCACCTCACTTTACGCATCCCCCTCGCCATGGGTGTCCTGTCCCCGGGTTGCACTCGCTTCTGTTTCATGTAGTTTTTATGCCACATACGCGGCTTGCGACCTGGGCATCGATGTCCTGTCTCCCACGTGGGTCTGAGTGGCACCGCCCGGGCGCTGCTGTCAGGGCCAGCTGGAGCGAGGGCGCGGGGGACGGGGCACACAGAGGGCCCAGGTGAAGGCGGCGTGCGCGGCGCGGCCCTGCCTGCCTCTGGGGGGCCGCTCGGGATCCAGAACTGCGGTGTCGTCACTCAGACAGCCACGTGGTGTCTGAAAGCCGTTTCATTAAATGTCACATGGAATCAAAATAGAAATCACGTCTCTGGGACGAAGCCTGCGGCGCGGATGCCAGGCGCGCGGAACTGCAGCCGACAGACAGCATCTCGCGGCCGTGGCGGTGACGGTGACGCTGGCAGGGACTGAGCCCGGCTGGCGTCTGCGGGGCCGGCCCTCCCTGTCCTCACCGCTCGCATCTGACCTCCCCACCCGTGTACCATGGGGGCCCATAGCCCCTCCTCGCCACTCCCTGTACTCAGGGTCTCAGGTGGGGGCAGACAGGGATGGGGTGAACCAGCTCTGTGGCTCCAAAGTGCCCCCTGCCTCTTGGAGACAAGGTTTTGCTGTTGCCCAGGTTGCTCTCAAATTCTGAGCTCTAATGATCCTCCTGCCTCAGCTTCCCGAGTGCCGGGATGGGAGGTTTGTGCTCCTGAGCCCCGGCTGAGGGACATGTTTAGATGCCGGCGTGTAGAGACACAATGTGGACAGCAGGGGGCGCCTGAGCTCAGGTGTCACACGTGCTTGGGTTTCCCCCAAAGTCCGGAAAGGTAAGGAGCTACAACAGAAGAGAGACGCAAAGGGCCTGTGATCCCAGCACTCTGGAGGCTGAGGCAGGAAGACTGCCGCAAGTTCGAGGCCAGGCTGTTACGCCGTGAGACTTGTCCTCAGCTAATAACCCTTGCAGAGTGACAGAGACAGCAGCTTAGGTGGGGGAGGAGGGATTCGTTACAGGAGGGGTCAGAGCGGTGAGAAGGGCTCAGGTATGCAAAGGGCAGATTAGAGC
>RJWT010042717.1:0-12081 GCA_004365215.1 Cuniculus paca | reverse complement strand
TCAGAGGCTGGACAAGCAGCTATAGGATTTAACATTTACCCTGCTGGATTTTGGACTTGCTTTTGTGGCAATGCTTTGTATCCTCCTGTTTGTAACTTTTGGAATGAATATGTTTGTCTCCTGCCCTTGCCTGTTAGAAGTGTTTAACCTTGTTTTCATTTGCACAGCTAAGAGTTTGCCTTATATTTCAGAGACTTGGGACTTGGACTTTTCAGCAATGCTGAAACTGTTTCAATGCTGAAACTGTTAGGACTTTGGCAACTCTTGCAGATGGACTAAATGCCTTTTGCATAAAGGGATGTACATGAGTCTTTGGGTGTCCAAGGACAAAATGTTATGTTTCTAATGTAATGTAATGTTGATAGACTTATTGCTGGTTCTTAAGGATTGTTAAGTTGTTTTATAATGTTCAAGTTGCAAAATGATAAGAATTAGCATGTCTTGGTATCTGGAGTCTGATTTAAAGAAATATGTCTGGTTGCCAAGTTGACAAGGGGTGGATGTTATGGTTAATACATTGTGTCAACTTGCACAGTTTAAAAGTTTAACTGAGGGACTCAGCAGGGAGCCAGAGTTCTTACTTTGTAAATATCCTCATCCTGTGCAAAGGAGGACAAGGACATTTTGTGAGTGTTAACACCCACCCTGAAGGGGAGGGTGGCTTGTGTACAATTTGAGGATAGAGAAGAGGCTTGCATTTTTGCTCTTTTGCTGTGGCTGCTGCCTTGAAGTGCTGTCCCTGTGCCGTGCCACCTTGCCTTGGACCCAGCTGATTATGGACTGAAATCTCCAGAAACTGTGAGCTAAATAAACCTTTCCTTGCTTCACTTTGGTGTCAGGTGTTTGTCTCAGCAACAAGGAAAAGTAACCAAAACACTCTCTTTGTATCCCTCATCCTCTGCCATCCTCAGTGCAGCTGTCAGAGGCATCCTGTTCAAAGAGATGTGAGGGGCCTAAGACTCCCCGAGCCTCTGCCTCTCCCACTTCCCTGGTTCTCTCTCATCCATGCTCTTGCCCCTTTCTTGCCGCAAAGGCTGTCTTTTCCTTTCTGAATAGGGGTTTTTTCCTTTTTTGGGGACAGTGCCTTGCCATGTAGTTCAGGAGGCTGGTCTTGAACTCACTATCTAGCCAGGGCTGGCCTTGAATTTGCAGGGATCCTCCTGCCTCAGACTCAAGTGCTGGGATTACAGGTGCTCACCACCATGCCCGGCTTTGCCTGCTTTCTGTACTCTGCTCCCGAGCTGCCTTGGGGCTGGGTGGTCCACTCCCATTCCTATGACAGAGTCCTGAGGTGATAGATCACCAGGAAAAGACACCTGTTTCAGCATTTCACCCCTTAGCCTCAAATGTCCATGCAGGACACCAGCATCTGACCCGTCCTTATGCAGGTCCTCTTGGGTCCCTTGGGAACATCGTGACCTAGCAAGTGGTGTCGTGGCTGGAATGCTGGTGAGAGGGACAGAGGGCTCTGGTGACAAGGCCTGGAGCTGGGGAAGGAGCTGTGCCCTAGCACAGCAAACCATTGTCATAGGAACCATTTGGGGGCCTCTTCCCAGGGCAGCGCCCCCAGTGACTCACTCTCCTTCTCCACAGACCCACACCAGCACACTGAGGGCCAAGCTTCTCCCCCATGAGCCCATGGTACACTCAGGCTGCGCCCACAACACCCAGGGCCTTGGTCAGGTGCCTGATACAGGGCCTGAGGCCTGGCCACTGGCACTGAGGCTGGAAAGGGGACCGCTGCTCCCTAGGAAATGGCTTCAGCTTGGCTGTGGGAACCTCATGGCCACGAGAAGGACTTGTTCTCCCAGGGGGCTCAGCTGTGCCCTGCTGGGTCATCAATGGGATTCTAAGTGACAGAAATGAAAGGGAGGGAGCAGATAGGGGGAGAGGGGTCAGGAGGAGGAGGCCAGGTCAGCCAGTGCAGCACAGGATGGGACAGGAGAGAAGCTGAGGCTGACTGCGGACCCCATCCGAAGGCCCTGGGAACCCAGGACCAGGTGACCTTTCAGATCTGCCACTGAGCCCATCATGAATGCTTAGAACTTTAGGTTATTTTTGTTTAAATATTACAATGAACAATAAAAATATAATCTAGCATTTTAATTTTTCTCTAAGGGGAACTTTAGTATCACATACAAACTAACAAGTACAGTGGTATTACTATAGACAGTATTAGGCAGAAATAGTCTAGGAAGTCAGACAGGATTGGACCCTCGAGGTAGTCAAGACAAAAGGTAAAAACCCACCACAGCTGTAGCTGGAGATGCATCAGTTGGAGGCCAGGCCTCAAGGTAACTACAAAAGGAGCAAACCTACACACTCCCCAAGGAGGTAAGTGATAACACTACCTTGAGTTGTGATAACACCTGGTCTAATAAAAAAATCTAGATAGGCATCAGTCACCTCAGTGGGCAACCACCGACCCTGCATCCATCATCTACCTGGGCAGTTCTTTATTCTTTCCATGCCTGCTTGCTATGTGTCTTCTTCGCTATTGGATCTTTAACACCTAACAGTTACACTTGTAATCGTATTGGTTGATCATAACTGCAACCCACATTGTACCCATGTGGGTTTTGTGGTATAAAGTTTCCCTATAGAGTCAGGTCCCTGGGCTACCTATTTGGGACTCTTCCTGTTCCTCTGGCAGGAGCTTCTATCTCTCCTGAAATATTTCCTATTCTTAACTCCATTGTTCCTAGACTTCATTCTTTGATTTTTTAGAGAACATGAACTTGGCATATCAGACATCTAATAGATTGGGAGACATTATATTTTCATATTTCATCTCCTATTGTCATACTCTGTGACAGTATCTTGGTTCAGGAATGCTTTCATGTGTGACCAATCTGGTTTGCAAATAAAAGTGTTTGGCAGAATTTCGTATTTGTTGGCAAACTCTACATCAGGCAGCAAAGCTGACAACAGCTGTCTCTCCTGCAAAAACCCAAACATGGCCATCTTTTCCAAAATCATGGGACTAATTAAGTTCGTGAACTGATGTACCACTGTATTTTTAAAAGTAAATTTGAGACCTTATAAATGCTGTTTTATATTTAATGAGCACAAAATATTTAAGGTTATTTATAAGGTAGATTAAAACAATTTGATAAATCTACATAGTGTGTAATCAAATAATGGCTATTATCATGTTCATGTCCTGAAGTTTTTATCATTACTACAAAGTAAAAATTGGAAAGTTTGGGGTTACTTTAGTAATTCTGAACACAAACTGTTCTAATCGGTCATTACCATTGTGTGATGCAGAAGACAACTAATTCTTCACATCTAACTTTATTTTGTTACCCATTCTATAGCCTTTCATTTTTCTATAACCCGAGGGTTTTTTTTTTCTGTTATAGTACAATTTAACCTAAGTACACAAAAAAACTTCAATTTCAACTCCCCTAGATTTTTAATATAGAGGACTGGAGATCAGGTGTAATGCGTCGAATCCCGATCTGGGTGGTTTGCAGTCTCTTAATCTTTTCTGATTAAGTCACTAAGGTACCCGCCATTCCCCAGCCGCCCGTCAGGTGATGCACTGGTTTGTATTTTGTCAATATGTACATGGAAGGACCATTGTCATTCTTCGATGTACAGACTGATGTATGGCATCTGACATATGCTAAGAGATCATAACTGCCTTAGGATATGTTGGCACGGGAGATAGAATACTCAGTATATTAAAATAAAAACTCTTGCAACAGAAGGCTGATCAAGAGAAAGATGGCAGAGCTGTTGACAGTGCGCCATCTTCTGGTCAAAAGTGGCAGGACAGACAGCAGAAATGCAACAGCGGAGGAACAGAAGCCGATACAGAACGCCAAGGAAACCTGGGGGAAACAAGGTCTATAAACATCGCAGCCTGTGGTGGCACCTTGCCTATGAGGACATCTTCTCCGAGGCGCCAAGGCTCGAATGTTTTGAACGACTTCAAGCCCGTGGGCCGCTGCAGACTGAAGGGAAAGAAAGGCTCATGATTTAACAGCAGGGCAAAGAGGCGTTGAGGGAGAGGTGTGGCTTATCTCACCACTGGGTGAATCCAGCATCCACGTCAGGGGTCCTGACCCCGAGAGGAGCGGCAGCACAGCGCCATTCCTGATGTTTCGACGAACGGTTTCAGACAAGACAGCCACTACATGGAGTGTAGTCGAGTTTATTGCAGAATGATAGCTTTTCAGAGGGAGAGTGAATATGAATAGCAGTGGGCAAGCACAGCGAGGGCAGCTGCTCTGAAGTCTCAGGTTGTGGTTCTATGATCATCCGGATCTTTCAGGAACATCCTCTCCTGCCGTGAGGTCACTGCTTACCGACCTACGAAGGGAGAGTGTCCCGCTTACCCTTACAGCTACCGATTAAGAAAACGGAAGGGTGAGCAGAGTCCTTCGGAAGGGGTGGATTCCAAGCCATTCTTGTTTTCTCTATTGGCAAATCAGTTTGTTTTCGAGTTAGAAATTGCAGGTTCAAACTTGCAATTTCAAAACTGGAGATGTTGAGAGACAAAGCTGAATTTACTTGGAGCTAAAGAGCCAACCATCAGATGACTTACAGACGCTCAGAAATTAGGTCAGGTGCACGCCTCCCTGGTCGCGCCTGCACCTTGACCATGCGCAGCAGACTACAAATCCCAGGCTGCCTCGCGGCGCGCTCTGTTTGTCGGGAGCGGCTCCCATGATGCCCCGCGGTGTGCCCGCTCCTTCTGTCAGCCGACACCATGTCCATGAAGGGCCGCTTTCCGATACGTCGCACGCTGCAGTATCTGGGACAGGGCAACGTGATTTTTAAGGACTCGGTGAAGATCATGACGGTGAACTACAACACGCACGGGGAGCTGGGTGAGGGCGCCAGGTGAGTGGGGCCGCCCCTCCCAGCGCGGGACGGGAACAGTCCTGTCTCCTCCCGGGTCCTCCAGGCACCCCTCACCCCCCACCCCGCGTGCCGATCTAGGATCCCAGGCGTCACCTCCCGCCCAGGTCCTGGGCCCCAAGATGGCCTTATCTAAACCGAAAGCCAGATTTTCGTATGTCTCGGGTTTTTGAAAGGCCAGCCAATCAAAAGAGGCCTCTCTCTCACAATCTAGAGTGTTTTAATACCTCCAGGTAGGTAGGATCCCAAGGGTCTCTCTGGTGATGAGGCGTGCCTGTCCCACTTGTGCCCTTGGGTTGAGCCCGCTGACGCGTCCGTCTGGCCTGCCAGCCCCTGCCTGTCCTGTGCCCGCCGCAGTTCTGCCGTCCAGATTGAAACTTTCCTGTGTTGCCGGTCTTCTGGGGCAGTGCTGTGGCCCGGGGCTTCTGGATGGGCAAGAGCCGCCACTGACAGATCAGGGTGGTGAGAGACGGACGGATGATCACATTCATGTGACCTGGGGCAGTTCCCTTGTCTCCTGGCCCACTCTTGAATGGAGAGCACGGTGCTGCAATGTCCAGCAGGGCACCCGTTCTTCCCTTTCATCCCACACGTCAGCATGAACCATCCGAGGTCCTTGCTGAGTTTGTCCCAGGCAGATCCAGCCGCGTCCTGGTTTCGTTGTGTGGCTCTGATGCTTCATGGTGGTAGCCTGCTGTTCCTGGACTTTCCAGCAGTGCTTTACTAGTGACATGTCAGGGAATTAGTCTTTTGTTTCGCAAACACTTTTCTTTTAGTTTGGCAGATTTTGAATTTATTCTTGGTAACCTTTGCCGTGCAGAGATCTTATGGAGCTACTCTTCTGTCTCAGTTGTGGGTTTAAGGGTTTTTTTCAACAGCTGGAGTGTGAAACACCTTCATGTTATTTTTGTGGTGGTGCTCACCAGTAGTTGACACAGGGGTCACCTCTCCAGTTTCATTTTTCCTTCCCACTTTGCCCTGGCAAGTTTCCCCACTTTGGTGCCAGTGCCCCTCTTGTCTCCAGCTGTGCTCTTCCAGCTGTGCTGCACTGTTTCAGGTGGGAGCCCCTAAGAGTCTCACCCGTTCCCTTCCTTGCATTGGCAGGAAGTTCGTGTTTTTCAACATCCCCCAGATCCAGTATAAGAACCCTTGGGTGCAGATCATGATGTTCAAGAACATGACCCCATCTCCCTTCCTGCGCTTCTACCTGGGTGAGTGAGGGGCTGTGTGGCTGCTGCACCTGGGGACCATCACCTGGGGACGGGATGTCCGACACCAGAGGTGGAAGATGTGTCTGGAGAGCCTGCCTTCCTCCCTGCCCCTTCCCTGAGCCTTCAGCTGGCTGGTGTCACTTCCACCAGTGCCACCCTTGGGGCACAGCCCCTCAGAGGGTGAGGGTCCTGCTAGGTTGTCTTCTGCAGAGGCCTCTTCTTTGTGCTTTTGAAATCTGCCTATGTGAATGTGTCAGTACCTAGTTTTGTATTTGTTGGTGTTGGGGATAGAATGCAGGGCTTTATGGAACCTAAGCAAATTCTACCACCAGGCCACACACAGAGCAGCGGATTCATTTGCGTTTTCTTTCTTTATTAGTACATGTTCACAGTACACAATGATTACATTGACCTTGGGGACTCATTTGTTCACTTTTTGAGCCAGTCTAACTGTGATGGCCCTGAACTCCAGGCCTTCAGCAGTCCTCCGGCCTCAGCCTACCATGTTGCTGGGATCACAGGCAGCAGCTAGTGTGCCTGGCTTCAGTTTATATATGTTTATTGCTGGGTAGTGTTCCATTTGAGGAGCACTACAGTCTAGCTGGCTGTTAATGAGCCCAGGACCGTAGGCTGACTCCAAGACAGTGAGCTTGGCCAGAGATGAGGTCTCACAGGGCGAGGGCTAGGGAGGAGGGTGTTAGGGACAGCACAGGCCCCATCCTGAGAAGGAGCTGCACATGGCATGGCAACCCTGAGGGGTCTGGGGAGTGCCCGAGCATGGTATAGCTAGGTGGAGGCAGGAGTGGGCAGGGAGGGCGTGGGCACTCAGGGGATCTGCGAGCTCTGTGGGGCTCTGCATCATGCTCAGTCTGAGTGACTGGGAAGGAAGCAGGTTTGTACCTTACAGTTCTGGAGACTGGGAGTGCATGGGCATGGGGAGTCCTTGGGCCATGGGGCTGCACCTGGGGAGGGTGTGTGCGGAGCTCGGATGCCCTCATGGGCACTGCTCTGGTGAGCCATTCAGCTCTCCTGTCTCCCTTACTTCCCTTTCTTCTGGAACACGGGTAAAGCTTTGATCTGTTTTGGCCTGAATCATTGGTTTGCATGTGGATATCTGGTCTCTGGACAACCCGACTTCACAAGCTTGGTGTCCTGGCCGAGACCAGCTACCCCGACACGTGCTAGCTTCATCTGCACCTGACTCTGTCCACTTGATCACACATCTGCTCACTCTGGGCCCGCACTGTCTTCCTCACAGTCCCTTTCACCTCATTGCAGATTCTGGGGAGCAGGTCTTAGTGGACATGGAGACCAAGAGCAACGGGGAGATTGTGGAGCACATCCGAAAGATCCTGGGGAAGAGCGAGTGAGTCCCAGTGTGGCCTGAGGAGTGAGAGGGAGGGAAGGGACACATTTTAAGGGAGCCCCAATGGTGGCACCCGCCTCACAGCTCCCTGGGCCTCTGAAAGCCTCAGCTCCCTGGAGTGAGGCCACCTGTGTTGCATCCCTTTCCTTTCCATGTGTTCAGACATGGGAAGGACCCATGGGGTATTCCAGCTCCTTTGCCTGGTCCCCTGTCCCCATCTCTGTGCCTCCATCATGCCCTGCCATCTGCCTTGGTAGGGAGACACTGCAGAGGGAGGAGCAGGAGAAGCAGCGGCTGTCCCATCCAGCCAACTTCGGGCCCCGGAAGTACTGCCTGCGGGAGTGCATGTGCGAGGTGGAGGGCCAGGTGCCATGCCCGGGCCTGGTGCCCCTGCCCAAGGAGATGACAGGCAAGGGCAGGGCTGCCCTGAGAACCAGTGCCCAGGACTGAGGTGCTGTGGGGAGACGGCCCCTGTGAGCAAGGACGCTGCATGTGAGGGCTGCGTACGAGGACCCTGCATGGGAGGATGTGCAGGTTGCTGCATGGACAGACACCCCTGCCCTGTCAATAAAGTCTCCGTGCGCAGTGCGGCTGAATCTGGTCCGAGTGTGGGAAGGCTGGAGCCCCTGGCTGGAGGGCAGAAGGGTTTTAGGGTTAGGCTCACTGTTGTTTCCTACCTGCGAACTTCTCCTGGCCTCCCCTGATTGATGGCTGCTGGGTCACTGGGCCCTTTTTTAGGGCTGACCACAGGTCTCCTCGCAGTAGTGGGGTCCTCAGGCTGCACAGGGCCTGGGCTGGTGGAGGGCACTTGGCATGGCCTGTGGTGGCCAGGAGGTCGTGTGACGTCTTACTAAGTGCTTGCCAGCTGCTGCCTTACTCCCCTGGCTTCAGCCCTGGTCACTGCTGGACGCTGGCACAGTGAGGCGGACCCAGAACTTCTCCATGCAGCAGCAGGAAGGCTGTGTCTGCTGCCCAAGACCGCTGGCCAGCATGGTGACAGAAGTCACAGTGTGATGTGTCAGCACTGGAGGTGACCATGCTGGATGGACAGTTTGTGTCTTCTGTCTGCTGCTCAAGTTCTGGTTTGTGGTTCAGGTGAGGATGGTGGGCAGGGGCTCTGCCGTGTGACAGAGAGGTGTGTGTGGGTGACCTGGTATACCAGGGTGGCCCTGTGCTCTTCTCCCATGGTGTTTTGGAGGGGCAGAGGAGGCATTCCTTTCTGCCTGGCTGCTGGGTTGGGGCGCTCAGGTCCCAGGTCCCTGTCCTTGCAGTGTGGGGGCTCAGGGTGGACACTGGAGGGCAGGAAGATGATCATCTCCATGGCCACCCTCACTGAGGGCATGGACTGTCAGACAGATGAAGGCAGGTGGGAGCCAGTGCCAGTGGGACTTCTCACCTAATCTTCTGTCTTGTTCTTTAGTGGCGAAAAAAAGATGGGTTTAATTACAAATGTATGGAAATGGGAAAAACTGGGAAGAGACTTTGAGGACAGTTTGCATGTGAACACTCCTGTTCACAGCTGCGTTCCCCAGGTAGTTCTGCCCTTGCTTCTCGGATGTGACCAACTCGTTACTTTGCAGTTCGCTGGGCTGTGCCACTTTTTAGCTCTTTGGCTGAACTGATGGCCTGTAAAATGAATGGTCACATGACATACTAAGTTGACTTAGAACCTTTATTATTTTATTTTTTATTTTTTTGAGATGGCCTTGCTATGTTGCCCAGCTGACCTCGAACTCACTATATAGCTCAGGCTGGCCTTGAACTCTCAGCAGTCCCCCTGCCTTGGCCTTGAGCGCAGAGATGATAGGCATGAGCCACACCTGACTAACTTCTAAATTTTTTAAGTGCACGTTTTCCCCAGGACAGCGACAGCAGAACCCTCCTGGGAGGACTTGGTGGCTGGCGGTCTGACATGGCCTGACTGTGCTCTGCTCTCTGGACACCCACATGGCAACCTTGTCTCACCTTGGCTTTCTACTCATGTCTATGAGCCCAGGCCTTGGTCCCTTCTGGTGGCTGGGCCAGTGTTGCCATAGCTCTAAGGCGAAATGAGGAGCGGTGCAGGTGTCTTTAATCCACTTTTAATAGTATAAACCTCATGTAGGTAGTAGTATTAAGCCACAACAGTAATGCCACATTGAAACAGCATTTAATAAAATGCATAAAGCTAACTCATGCACTGCGACACTCTATATACAAACACAACAATGCAGATTCTTCAAGACTGAAGACACTGATTAGATATAAAATCCACTTTAAAAAGAACATGCTAGTTTTTAAATGCCATCACGTAACAAAGCTGATTCGTACAGGAAGGAAGCTGTGTAAAGCCACAGCTTCCAGCAGGTTTGGAACCTGGAATTAAAAGGTAATGGCATGAACAGTATTTTCTATCTCATGAAGGGCAGAGGTTACAGAAACGGTCCCAAGAAAACCTAACACCTGGTTCTCCTTTAACAGACATCGTCTCAAAAAGGGGCTGGCGACACAGCTACGCGTTAACAGAGGGCCCAACTACAGCAGGAACTACGGGTGGCGCTGAGAAAGAGATGCAGCTTTTTGGGTGTAAAACTAGTTGAACACTGATTTCAGGGTAGAAAAAGGTTCCAGCATGGAGTTGTATATGGTGGCAGTGTTGAGTCCATGAGCAACATTATGGCCAGTGAAGTGACAGTGACAGGTCCTTCACAAAGAGCCCGGTTGGCTGTCAGTGTGCCCCTTCCTGATGCTACCTCTACATTAAATTAAAGCACTCTCTTAACTGGTAAATGATGTTGGGGACTTGTGTGTGTGAATATGGAGACCAAAATTTAGCTTCTTAAATGAAAGTATAGCAGGGTGTTAAAAATATCTATTTCTCTTTCCCACAAAAGATGTTTTGAGTTCCCAGTTTATTAGGTTGCTAACTTAACAGCCCCCAAAAGATATTTTAAAGTCAGAGACAATCAGGCTCCCCTACTGACTGGAAAGCCAGTTTATTTAGTGTGATTGTCACAACAGGCCAGGGTTGGGACTCTGTGGAAGCTCTTGTGACATCGGAACAGGGATTTGGAAGGTTCAGCGACCCACGTCTCACAAAAGGCACTGAGTGCTGTGGCCGCGTGAAGTGTTTCTAACGCCAGGCCAGCTTAGTTTAGACCTGAGGCTCCTGGGAGCGCCTGTGTCATCTATCTGCAGGTCCCATGTTTTGGTGGAAAGCTGGCTACAGGGAGAAAGCGCAATAGATCTGGCAAAGAAAATTGGCATCTGTAGTTTTAAGGGCAAACACATCCACATTAAAGTGGGAGTTTTTACCCCAAGAACACAAACCCTAATTTACAGAAAGCGGGTTTCATTCACATGCGTACAGTTAGAAAAGTGATTTAAGGTGTGTAGAGTCAAGGGCCACCACAGTGAGCTGGCAGCAGTGATGCCTGATTAACACCTGCGGGCACTGTGCCGGGAGCTGGGTTCGTCTGGCTGGGGCCAGTGCACAAAGCACTGGTGTTACCACCCTGGAGTGGTGCTGCAGATAGGCCGTGTCGAGATATAACCTCGCAAAGGGCTCCAGTGCCTGGCCAGGCCAATGGCTATCACCAAGATCCTTCATCAGGCCAGGAGCTGGTGCAAAAAAAGCCACCACCCAGTCCTGGCTGTTGGGCTGCAGTGTTCCCTGCCTCGGCCCCTGGGGCCTAGAGGGTACAGACCAATGCCTTGGGCTGGACTGCTCCTGTCTGAGGTCCTCCTGGGCCCTGGCCCGTCTCAGTCCCCTGGAATGCCCACACCCAGGGACCTCAGCAGCTCTCCTAGCTGTCACTGTGGAGGCTGGGTGGTGGCTGAGACTGTACATATAATTTACAACTATGTACATGGATGTACACCATGTATACTGTATACAGGTGTGGACACTCAGGAGACCCGGGCCAGCCCTGCCTGGATGGGGACTGGTTCTGGATGCCAGGAGCCACACGATCTAGAGGCTGAGCGGGGCAGAAAGAGTGGGTGGGCAGAAGGGGTGTAAGACAGTACCCTTTATGCCTGGCCACAGGAGCACCGCCATCTGCCACCCCACTACATGTCACAGGTTCACACTAGAAGGCAGACTGAGCTTTGGGACTCTAGGGACAGCAGACCCCACTCTGGCAGTCTCTTGCAGGTAGCACTCGCCACCTCAGAGCCTGTGATCCTTGGCCCCCTGCTAGGGTTCCCGAAGTGTGGATGCAGGGCTACCTCTACACAGAGCTGCCTATAATACTTACGCTGACAAGCCATACGGTAGCCTGCGAAGGCAGAGGATAAGTGAGTCCCCCGACGTTAAATAAAACCAAAAGAACCAAAGACCTCATGCCACAGGCTACAGCAGAGGTTGGACAATAAATGCAGCTCCCCTCTATGCACATGCTCGTCGTTGCACTCTAGAAGGACCGACATACCTCTGCACACCTTCCAGGAGGAACTTGAATATCACGCCGAAGGCATTTGGTCTTCTGTCTGCTCTGTCCTGTTCGTGCCTGTAGTAATGACTGCCATACACAGACCACACGACTGTCCTAACACAGCACTGTTTGAAATGCTTCCAGAAAGAGACATGTGGCCAAGAAGTGACTGCATGTGCCTGAAACAGCTGTCCCCCAGAGGGCTGGTCCCACCTCA
>RJWT010042716.1:0-12082 GCA_004365215.1 Cuniculus paca | reverse complement strand
AAACCTGTTTGGACTGCACTCCATGGAATAACATTATCAAGGTAATTCCTGATCTGTTTTTAATACAGCACCTTGAAAAACCTTTACACTAACATTTTCACGAGTTTCATGGGCATCTCCTGGCATCACATTTTCATTTACATTTCTCCCCTCTTTTTACTCCAGAAATTGGAAGTAGCATTTCTATTCCATTCCGCAGAGATTTCCAATGCAGACCTTGGGCTCACTTGAAAATGTCCTACGGCACAAGTTCCCACTGCAAGGGGTGGAATTTTCTTTCAAGGGACACTGTACAGCATTTTCACTTCAATTAAGGAAGTATCCTCTTTGAAGGCATGGGTCACCTAATTCCAATCTTGCTCCTGAAATCACCGGTTCAGTTCAGTTGGTCAGATATTCCAGAAGCACACTCTGGAATACACTTCGTACTTTTGTTAGTACTGTCGATGAAATACAGCCAGCTGAATATCATTTTTACTAATAATCATCACCTGTTTTAACTCAACTCCTGGATTCACCTTTTCAATGATGAGCCTCACCTGTTCCAATGGAATCTGATGAAATCACTATTTTTCCAAGAGTATGAAGGATAATGCCTTCAATAGCCTTTCAGTGACATTTTTTCCACTTTTCACTCTAGTTGGTAGAATCAATTTTTGAATAATGGCTGTCAAATATTTTCAGTGCCGCCGCTGGTGTCACAGTTTTGCTGATCATTTTCCAACACTTTCATCTTAAGACCCTGGAAGAACCTTTTACACTCTTTCAATATGTGTTTAAAGTCCATCCATGGAATCACATTTTCAGCGTTGTTCATCATGTGTTTCAGCTGCACTCACTGATTTCACCTTTACAATAGCTTTCTTCAGGATATTGAACTGAAAATCCAGGAATGACATTTCCCCAGTCATTGGTCACCTCTTTTCACCTCAGCACTTGCTAAACGGTTTCCCATGACTTTTGTCTCCCACTTTGAGTTGACCCCTGAAATCACCATTTTAAAAATATAACCCACCTGTTGCAACTGTAGGTCCTGGAATGAAATTTTTATTCACATTTTCACTTGATTTGGATCCAGCAGCTTAAAATACTGTTCCCGTAACATTCCTCATGTGTTATCACTCAAGACTCTGGAAACACATTGCTGATGACATTCTACACACATTTCAAATTCAAACAGTGGAAGCACATTGTCAAGGACATTCGAAATCCCTTTTGACTGCAGCACCTGCTGTCAACATTTAACAGCTTTCCTCTGCTTTTTCACTGCAGACACTGGAAGCACCTTTTCAACAGTCTTGCCACGAATTTGAAATCCAGTACTGGGAATCACCTTTTCAATGCGGTTCATAACCTGTTTTAACTGTGGACCATGGAATCAGCATTTCAATCGTGTCCTTCATAACTTTCATCTGTTCCTGCTCTAATCGTTTTTTTTTAAGTACCTCTGACTTCTCTTCAAGCTCCAGCACCCGGATACAAACCTTCAATGACTTTCTTCACCTGTTTACACCTTGCACACTGAAACACCATTTCAGTCACATTGTACTAATGTTTCTACTGCATACTGACATATTAAAAAGGCATTTCCAAGGACATTTGTCAGCTGTTACGAATGCCTCACCTGGAAGTAACTTTTCAAACATATTCTTCTTTATTGTCACTGCAGGCTCTGGAATACTTTCGGTAATGATCGTCAACTTCAGAATCTGTTCCATATGTGTGATTCATTCTGCCATGACGTTTTATATTTGTTGGGATTCAAAGCCTACAATCACATTTTGAATTATGTTAGTCAAGTTTTTCAACTGTATGTGATGGAAAAAATCTCTTCTCATGCGTTCTAAACCTGTTTGGACTGCACTCCATGGAATAACATTTTCAAGGGACCTCCTGACCTGTTTCTAATACACCACCTTGAAAAACCTTTGCACTAATATTTTCACGAGTTTCATAGGAATCTCCTGGCATCACATTTTCATTTACATTTCTCCCTTTTTTGACTCCAGAAATTGGAAGTACCATTTCTTTCCATTCCACAGTGATTTTCAAAGCAGACCGTGTGCACACTTTTGAAATGGCCTGCTGCACAAATTCCCACTGCAAGGGGTGGAATTCTATTGTACGGGACACTTGTACAGAGTTTTCCCTCCAACTCGGGAAATATCCTCTTTGAAGGCATGGGTCACCTAATTCCAATCTTTCTCCTGAAATCACCAGTTCAGTTCAGTTGGTCAGGTCTCCCAAAAGCAAATGCTAGAATACACTTCGTAGTTTTGCAAGTACTGCATTTGAAATAAAGCAAGATGAATATCATTTTTACTAATGATCATCACCTGTTTTAACTCAACTCCTGGATTCACCTTTTCAATAATGAGCCTCACCTGTTCCAATGGAACCTGTTGAAATCACTATTTTTCCAACAGTATGAAGGATAATGCCTTCAATAGCCTTTCAGTGACTTTTTTCCTCTTTCCACTCTAGCTGGTAGAATCAACTTTTGAATGACGGCTGTCAAATATTTTCAGTGCTGCCGCTGGTGTCATAGTTTTGCTGATGATTTTTCAATACTTTCATCTTAAGGCCCTGGAAGAACCTTTTACACTGTTTCAATATGTGTTTAAAGTCCATCCATGGAATCACATTTTCAGCGTTGTTCATCACCTGTTTCAGCTGCACTCACTGATTTCACCTTTACAATAGCTTTCTTCAGGATATTGAACTGAAAATCTAGGAATGACATTTCCCCAGTCATTGGTCACCTCTTTTCACCTCAGCACTTGCTAATCATTTTCCCATGAATTTTTTGTCCCACTTTCAGTTGACCCCTGAAATCACCATTTCAAGAATATACCCCACCTGTTGCAACTGTAGGTCCTGGAATGAAATTTTCCTTCACATTTTCACTTGATTTGGATCCAGCAGCTTAAAATACTGTTCCCATAACATTCCTCATGTGTTATCACTCAAGACTCTGGAAACACATTGGCTATGACACTCTACACACATATCAAATTCAAACAGTGGAAGCATATTGTGAAGGACATTCGAAATCCCTTTTGACTGCAGCACCTGCTGACAACATTTAACAGCTTTCCTCAGCATTTTCACTGCAGGCACTAGAACCACCTTTTCAACAGTCTTGCCACGAATTTGAAATCCAGTACTGGGAATCACCTTTTCAATGCGGTTCATAACCTGTTTTTACTGTGCACCATGGAATCAGCGTTTCAATCGAGTCCTTCATAACTTTCATCTGTTCCTCCTCTAATCATTTTTTTAAGGACCTCTGGCTTCTCTTCAAGCTCCAGCACCTGGAAACAAACGTTCAATGACTTTCCTCACCTATTTACACCTTACACACTGAAACACAGTTTCAGTCACATTTTACTAATGTTTCTACAGCATACTGACATTTTGAAATGGCATTTCCAAGGACATTTGTCAGCTGTTATGAATGCCTCACCTGGAAGTAACTTTTCAAACATATTCTTCTTTATTGTCACTGCAGGCTCTGGAATACTTTCGGTAATGATAATCAACTTCAGAATCTGTTCCATATGTGTGATTCCTTTTACCATGACGTTTTATACTTGTTGGGATTCAAAGCCTACAATCACATTTTGAATTATGTTAGTCAAGTTTTTCCACTGTGTGTGATGGAAAAATCTCTTCTCGTGTGTTCTAAACCTGTTTGGACTGCACTCCATGGAATAACATTTTCAAGGGACCTCCTGACCTGTTTCTAATACAGCACCTTGAAAAACCTTTACACTAACATTTTCACGAGTTGCATGGGCATCTCCTGGCATCACATTTTCATTTACATTTCTCCCTCTTTTGACTCCAGAAATTGGAAGTACCATTTCTTTCCATTCCACAGTGATTTCCAAAGCAGACCATGGGCACACTTTTTAAATGACCAGCTGCACGAGTTCCCACTGCAAGGGGTGGAATTTTATTGTAAGGGACACTTGTACACTGTTTTCCCTCCAACTTGGGAAATATCCTCTTTGAAGGTGTTGGTCACCTAATTCCAATCTTTCTCCTGAAATCACCAGTTCAGTTCAGTTCGTCAGGTCTTCCAAAAGTACACGCTGGAATACACTTCGTAGTTTTGCAAGTACTGCGTTTGAAATAAAGCAAGATGAATATCATTTTTACTAATCATCATCACGTGTTTCAACTCAACTCCTGGATTCACCTTTTCAAAGATCAGCCTCTCCTGTTCCAATGGCACCTGATGAAATCACTTTTTTTCCAGCAGTATTAAGGATAATGCCTTCAATAGCCTTTCAGTCACATTTTTTCCTGTTTTCTCTCTAGCTGGTAGAATCAATTTTTGAATGATGGTTGTCAAATATTTTCAGTGCCGCCGCTGGTGTCACAGTTTTGCTGATGATATTCCAACACTTTCATCTTAAGGCCCTGGAAGAACCTTTTACACTCTTTCAATATGTGTTTAAAGTCCATCCATGGAATCACATTTTCAGTGTTGTTCATCACCTGTTTCAGCTGCACTCACTGATTTCACCTTTTCAATAGCTTTCTTGAGGATATTGAACTGAAAGTCCAGGAATGACATTTCCCCTGTCATTGGTCACCTGTTTTCACTTCAGCACTTGCTAATCGATTTCCCATGACTTTTGTCTCCCACTTTGAGTTGACCCCTGAAATCACCATTTCAAGAATATACCCCACCTGTTGCAACTGTAGGTCCTGGAGTGAAATTTTCATGCACATTTTCACTTGATTTGGATCCAGCAGATTAAAATACTGTTCCCATGACATTCCTCATGTGTTATCACTCAATACTCTGGAAACACATTGGCTATGACATTCTACACACATGTCAAATTCAAACAGTGGAAGCACATTGTCAAAGACATTTGAAATCCCCTTTGACTCCAGCACCTGCTGTCAACATTTAACAGCTTTCCTCAGCTTTTTCACTGCAGGCACTGGAACCACCTTTTCAACAGTCTTGCCACGAATTTGAAATCCAGTACTGGGAATCTCCTTTTCAATGAGGTTCATCACTGTTTTAACTGTGGACCATGGAATCACCATTACAATCGTGTCCTTCATGACTTTCATATGTTCGTTGTTTAATCGTTTTTAATTCAAGTACCTCTGTCTTCTCTTCAAGCTCTAGCACCTGGAAACAAACGTTCAATGACGTTCCTCACATGTTTCCACCTTACACACAGAAACCCCGTTTCAGTCACATTTTACTAATGTGTCTACTGCATACTGACATCTTGAAAAGACATTTCCAAGAACATTTGTCAGCTGTTATGAATGTCTCTCGTGTAAGTAACTTTTCAAATATATTCTTCATTTATTTCCACTGCAGGCTCTGGAATACCTTCAGTAATGATGATCAACTTCAGAATCTGCTCCATATATGTGATTCCTTTTGCCATGATGTTTTATACTTGTTGGGATTCAAAGCCTACAATCACACTTTGAATTACATTAGTTAAATTTTTCAACTCTATGGAATGGGAAAATCTTTTCTCCTGTGTTCTAAACCTGTTTGGACTGCACTCCATGGAATAATATTATCAAGGTAATTCCTGATCTGTTTTTAATACAGCACCTAGAAATACCTTTACACTAACATTTTCACGAATTTCATGGGCGTCACCTGGCATCACATTTTCATTTACATTTCTCCCCTCTTTTTACTCCAGAAGTTGGAAGTAGCATTTCTGTTCCATTCCACAGCGATTTCCAATGCAGACCTTGGGTTCACTTTTGAAATGTCCTACTGCACAAGTTCCCACAGCAAGGGGTGGAATTCTCTTTCAAGGGACACTGTACAGCATTTTCACTCCATCTCAGGAAGTATCCTCTTTGAAGGCATGGGTCACCTAATTCCAATCTTGCTCCTGAAATCACCAGTTCAGTTCAGTTGGTCAGTTCTCCCAAAAGCAAACGCTGGAATACACTTCACAGTTTTGTAAGTACCGTGTATGAAACACAGCCTGCTGAATATCATTTTTACTAATGATCATCACCTGTTTTATCTCAACTCCTGGATTCACCTTTTCAATGATGAGCCTCGCCTGTTCCAATGGAACCTCCTGAAATCACTTTTTTTCCAGCAGTATTAAGGATAATGCCTTCAATAGCCTTTCAGTCACATTTTTTCCTCTTTCCACTCCAGCTGGTAGAATCAATTTTTGAATGATGGTTGTCAAGTATTTTCAGTGCCGCCGCTGGTGTCATAGTTTTCCTGATTTTTCAACACTTTCATCTTAAGGCCCTGGAAGAACCTTTTACACTCTCTCAATATGTGTTTAAAGTCCATCCATGGAATCACATTTTCTGCATTGTTCATCACCTTTTTCAGCTGCACTCACTGATTTCACCTTTACAATAGCTTTCTTCAGGATATTGAACTGAAAATGAAGGAATGAGATTTCCCCACTCATTGGTCACCTGTTTTCACCTCAGCACTTACTAATCGGTTTCCCATGACTTTTGTCTCCCACTTTGAGTTGACCCCTGAAATCACCATTTCAAGAATATACCACACCTGTTGCAACTGTAGGTCCGGGAGTGAAATTTTCATTCACATTTTTACTTGATTTGGATCCAGGAGCTTAAAATACTGTTCCCGTAACATTCCTCATGTGTTATCACTCAAGACTCTGGAAACACATTGGCTATGACACTCTACACACATATCAAATTCAAACAGTGGAAGCACATTGTCAAGGGCATTCGAAATCCCTTTTGACTGCAGCACCTGCTGACAACATTTAACATGTTTCCTCAGCATTTTCACTGCAGGCACTGGAAGCACCTTTTCAACAGTCTTGCCACGAATTTGAAATCCAGTACTGGGAATCACCTATTCAATGCGGTTCATAACCTGTTTTAACTGTGGACCATGGAATCAGCGTTTCAATCATGTCCTTCATAACTTTCATCTGTTGCTCGTCCAATCATTTTTTTTTTCAAAGACCTCTGACTTCTCTTCAAGCTCCCGCACCTGGAAACAAACGTTCAATGACTTTGCTCACCTGTTTACACCTTACACACTGAAACACCATTTCAGTCACATTTTACTAATGTTTCTACTGCATACTGACATTTTGAACTGGCATTTCCAAGGACATTTGTCAGCTGTTACGAATGCCTCACCTGGAAGTAACTTTTCAAACATATTCTTCTTTATTGTCACTGCAGGCTCTGGAATACTTTCGGTAATGATAATCAACTTCAGAATCTGTTCCATATGTGTGATTCCTTTAGCCATGACGTTTTATACTTGTTGGGATTCAAAGCCTACAATCACATTTTGAATTACGTTAGTCAAGTTTTTCAACTGTATGTGATGGAAAAATCTCTTCTCGTGTGTTCTAAACCTGTTTGGACTGCACTCCATGGAATAACATTTTCAAGGGACCTCCTGACCTGTTTCTACTACAGTACCTTGAAAAACCTTTACACTAACATTTTCACGAGTTTCATGGGCATCTCCTGGCATCACATTTTCATTTACATTTCTCCCTCTTTTGACTCCAGAAATTGGAAGTACCATTTCTTTCCATTCCACAATGATTTCCAAAGCAGACCGTGGGCACACTTTTTAAATGGCCTGCTGCACAAGTTCCCATTGCCAGGGGGTGGAATTCTATTTTAAGGGACACTTTTACAGTGTTTTCCCTCCAACTCGGGAAATATCCACTTTGAAGGTGTTGGCCACCTAATTCCAATCTTTCTCCTGAAATCACCAGTTCAGTTCAGTTGTTCACGTCTTCCAAAAGCACACGCTGCAATACACTTCGTACTTTTGCAAGTACTGGGTTTGAAATAAACCAAGATGAATATCATTTTCACTAATGATCATCACGTGTTTCAACTCAACTCCTGGATTCACCTTTTCAAAGATCAGCCTCTCCTGTTCCAATGGCACCTGATGAAATCACTTTTTTTCCAGCAGTATTAAGGATAATGCCTTCAATAGCATTTCAGTCACATTTTCTCCTCTTTTCACTCTAGCTGGTAGAATCAGTTTTTGAATGATGGTTGTCCAATATTTTCAGTGCCGCCTCTGGTGTCACAGTTTTGCTAATAATTTTTCAATGCTTTCATCTTAAGCCCCTTGAAGAACCTTTTACACTCTTTCAATATGTGTTTAAACTCCATCCATGGAATCACATTTTCAGTGTTGTTCATCACCTGTTTCAGCTGCACTCACTGATTTCACCTTTACAATAGCTTTCTTCAGGATATTGAACTGAAAATCTAGGAATGACATTTCCCCAGTCATTGGTCACCTGTTTTCACTTCAGCACTTGCTAATCGATTTCCCATGACCTTTGTCTCCCACTTTGAGTCGATCCCTGAATTCCTCATTTCAAGAATATACCCCACCTGTTGCAACTGTAGGTACTGGAGTGAAATTTTCATGCACATTTTCACTTGATTTGGATCCAGCAGCTTAAAATACTGTTGTTGTGACATTCCTCATGTGTTATCACTCAAGATTCTGGAAACACATTGGCTATGACATTCTACACACATGTCAAATTCAAACAATGGAAGCACATTTTCAAGGACATTTGACATCCCTTTTGACTCCAGCACCTGCTCTCAACATGTAACAGCTTTCCTCAGTATTTTCACTGCAAGCATTGGCCCCACCTTTTCAACAGTCTTGCCACGAATTTGAAATCCTGTACTGGGAAGAACCTTTTCAATGTGGTCATCACCTGTTTTAACAGTAGACTCTAAAATCAGTCTTTCAACAGTGTCCTTCATGACTTTCATCTGTTCGTCCTCTAATCATTTTTATTCAAGAACCTCTGTCTTGTCTTGAAGCTCTAGCACCTGGAAACAATCGTTCAATGACTTTCCTCACCTGTTTACACCTTGCACACAGAAACACCGTTTCAGTCACATTTTACTCATGTTTCTACTGCATACTGACATCTTGAAATGGCATTTCCATGGACGTTTGTCAGCTGTTATGAATGCCTCACCTGGAAGTAACTTTTCAAACATATTCTTTGTTTATTTTCACTGCAGGCTCTGGAATACCTTGAGTAATGATGATGAACTTCATAATCTGCTCCATATGTTTGATTCCTTTTGCTATGACGTTTTCTACTTGTTGGGATTCAAAGCCTACAATCACATTTTGAATTACATTATTGAAGTTTTTCAACTGTATGTGATGGAAAAATATTTTCTCGTGTGTTCTAAACCTGTTTGGACTGCACTACATGGAATAACATTTTCAAGGTAATTCCTGACCTTTTTCTAATACAGCACCTTGAAAAAGCTTTACACTAACATTTTCACGAGTTTCATGGGCATCTCCTGGCATCACATTTTCATTTACATTTCTCCTCTCTTTCACTCCTGAAATTGATAGTGGCATTTCTATTCCATTCCGCAGCGATTTCTGAAGCAGACCATGGGCACACTTTTGAAATGGCCTGCTGCACAAGTTCCCACTGCAAGGGGTGGAATTCTCTTTTAAGGAACACTTGTATAGTGTTTTCACTCCAACTCAGGAACTATCCTCTTTGAAGGCATTGGTCACCTAATTCCAATCTTGGTCCTGAAATCACCAGTTCAGTTCAGTTGGTCAAGTCTTCCAGAAGGGCATTCTGGAATAAATTTCGCCCTTTTGTAAGTACTGTGTGTGAAATACAGCCAGCTGAATTTCATTTTTACTAATGATCATCTCCTGTTTCAACTCAACTCCTGGATTCACCTTTTTAATGATGAGCCTCACCTGTTCCAATGGCACCTGATGAAATCACATTTTTTCCAGCAGTAGTAAGGATAATGCCTTCAATAGCCTTTCAGTGACATTTTTTCCTCTTTTCACTCTAGTTGATAGAATCAATTTTTGAATGATGGTTGTCAAATATTTTCAGTGTCACCGCTGGTGTCAGTTTTGGTGATGATTTTTCAACACTTTCATCTTAAGCCCCTGGAAGAACCTTTTACACTCTTTCAATATGTGTTTAAAGTCCATCCATGGAATCACATTTTCAGTGTTGTTCGTCACCTGTTTCAGCTTCACTCACTGATTTCACCTTTGCAATGGCTTTTTCCTGGATGTTTAACTGAAAATACTGAAATTGCATTTCCCAAGTCATTTTTTTGCCTGTTTTCATTTCAGTATCTGCAAATCGGTTTCCCATGACTTTTCTTCTCCCACTTTGGGTGGACCACTGAAATAACCATTTCAATAATATACCCCACCTGTTGCAACTGTAGGTCCTGGAGTGAAATTTTCATGCATATTTACACTTGTTTCGAATCCAGCAGCTTAAAAAAGTGTTCCCAAGATATTCCTCACTTGTTGTCACTCAAGACTCTGGAAACACATTGGTTATGACATTCTACACACATGTCAATTTCAAACACTGGAAGTACATTTTCAAGGACATTTGAAATCCCTTTTGACTCCAGCACCTGCTATCAACGTTTAACAGCTTTCCTCAGCATTTTCACTGCAGGCACTGGGACCACCTTTTCAACAGCCTTGCCACGAATGTGAAATCCTGTACTGGGAAGCACTTTTTCAAGGAGGTTCATCACCTGTTTTAACTATGGACTGTAAAATCAGCGTTTAAATCGTGTCCTTCATGACTTTCATCTGTTCGTCCTGTAATCGTTTTTATTCAAGGACCTCTGTCTTTTCTTGAAGCTCTAGCACCTGAAAACAAACATTCAATGACTTTCCTCACCTGTTTACACCTTGCACACAGAAACACCATTTCCGTCCCATTTTAGTCATGTTTCTACTGCATACTGATATCTTGAAATGGCATTTCCAAGGACATTTGTCAGCTGTTATGACTGCCTCACGGGGAAGTAAGTTTTCAAATATAGTCTTTGTTTATTTTCACTGCAGGCTCTCGAATACCTTCAGTAATGATGATCAACTTCAGAATCTGCTCCATATGTGTGATTTCTTTTGCCATGATGTTTTATGCTTTTTAGGATTCAAAGCCTATAATCACATTTTGAATTACATTCATCAAGTTTTTCAACTGTATGTGGTGGAAAAATATTTTCTCGTGTGTTGTAAACATGTTTGGACTGCACTCCATGGAAGAACATTTTCAAGGTAATTCCTGACCTGTTTCTGATACAGCTTCTTGAAAAACCTTTACACTAACATTTTCACGAGTTTCATGGGCATCTCGTGGCATCACATTTTCATTTACATTTCTCCCTCTTTTGACTCCAGAAATTGGAAGTAACATTTCTTTCCATTCAACAGCGATTTCCAAAGCAGACCTTGGGCACACTTTTTAAATGGCCTGCTGAACAAGTTCCCACTGCAAGGTGTGGAATTCTATTTTAAGGAACACTTGTACAGGGTTTTCACTCCAACTCCGGAACTACCCTCTTTGAAGGTGTTGGTCACCTAATTCAATCTTTCTCCTGAAATCACCAGTTCAGATCAGTTGGTCAGGTCTTTCAAAAGCACACTCTGGAATACACTTCGTAGTTTAGTAAGTACTGCATGTGAAATAAAGCAAGATGAATATAATTTTTAATACTGATCATCACCTGTTTCAACTCAACTCCTGGATTCACCTTTTTAATGATGAGCCTCACCTTTTCCAATGGCACCTGATGAAATCACTTTTTTCCAGCAGTATATAGGATAATGCCTTAAATAGTCTTTCAGTCACTTTTTTTCTCTTTTCACTCTAGCTGGTAGAATCAGTTTTTGAATGATGGTTTTCAAAGATTTTCAGTGCCTCTGCTGGTGTAACAGTTTTGCTGATGATATTTCAACATGTTCACCTTAAGCCCCTGTAAGAACCTTTTACACTCTTACAATATGTGTTTAAAGTGCATCCATGGAATCACTTTTTCAGTGTTGTTCATCACCTGTTTCAACTGCACTCACTGATTTCCACTTTGCAATGGCTTTCTTCAGGATATTGAACTGAAAATCCAGGAATGACATTTCCCCAGTCATTGGTCACCTGTTTTCACTTCAGCACTTGCTAATCGGTTTCCCATGACTTTTGTCTCCCACTTTGAGTCGATCCCTGAATTTGCCATTTCAAGAATATACCCCACCTGT
>RJWT010042715.1:0-12074 GCA_004365215.1 Cuniculus paca | reverse complement strand
AAAAAAGAAATCAACCAATAACAAATGCTGGTGGGTTTGTGGGAAAAAAGGAACCCTTCTCCACTGCTGGTGGGAGTGTAGACTGGTGCAACCACTGTGGAAATCAGTGTGGAGATTCCTCAAAAAACTGGGACAACAGGTTCCATTTGATCCAGCCATTCCTCTCCTGGGTATTGTCCCAAGAGAATTAAAAGCATCATACCACAGTGATATATGCACACTTATGTTTACAGTAGCACAGTTGGTAACAGCCAAATCTTGGAAACAACTCAAATGCCCATCAACTGGTGAGTGGATAAAGAAGATGTAGTTTCATAATACAATTAAGTACTACTCTACCATAAAGAAGGATACGCTCAACACATTTCTAGGAAAATGGGTGCACCTTGAGTGAAATAACTCGGACACACAGGTATAAAAACTGCATTTTCTTTGGTGTGAGAAACCAAAAGCGTAAATAAGGACCAAAATGTATAATAGATATTTTGAAACAGGAAGAAAATGTTCAAATGGAAAGGGGAACAAGGGAGAGGGAAGGGGGAAAGGAAAGAAGGAAAAAGTTAAAAAAAAAAAGGGAAAACATGGAAACAAACCTTTTGTAAATAGGGAGGGGAGAAGTAACTCAAGGGAGGGTAGGGGAATGGGAAAAAATTATCATGTACAGGTACAAATTCTGTATGATGAATATGATCATTATGTATATCTAAAATGTACCAATACAATCTGATCTAAAAAAAACCAAAAACAGCTCTTGGCCTGGTACTGGGCCTTGGCAGAAACCGAATGCTTGACCACGGGACACTGCGTTACCATGCAACCTGAGTTGCCTGTCAGGAGCTGAGTATTAGCTGATCCACTGAGTCATAAGGTTGGATGTGCACAGCAACAGTCTATCATCAGGTGGAAATGGTATATATGTGATCGAGGCAGAGTAGGTCCAGCGGGTACAAGTAAATTACATGAAGAAGTTGCCCAGATGTTCATGGCTCCTACTCCTGCTATATTGCCTTCTGCTTCCCAGCATGCACCTGTGGTTTCATGGGGTGTACCATATGGTCTGCTGTCAGAGAGAAGTTCAGGGCTTGGTTTGCAGATGGTTCTGCATCGTATGTGGGCACCAGTTGCAAATGGACAGCTGTAGCATTAAAGCCCCTTTCCAGGACATCACTGAAGGACAGTGGTGAAGGAAAATTTTCACAGTGGGCAGAACTTCGGGCAGTGCACATGGTAGTACATTTTGCCTGGGAGGAGAAATGGCCAGATGTGTGACTATATTCTGATTCCTGGGCTGTAACCAGTGGTCCAGCTTGTTGGTCAGGAATTTGGAAGGAACATAACTGGAAATTGGTGACAAAGATATCTGGGGAAGAAATATGTGGATAGACCTCTCCATATAGGCAAAGGATGTAAAAATGTTTGTTTCTCATGTAAACGCTCACTAAAAAGTGACCTCAGCAGAAGAGAACTTTAATAATCAAGTGGATAAGATGACCCATTCTGTAGGTAGCGGTCAACTTTTTTCAGCCATCCTTGTCATTGCCCAATGGGCTCATGAATGGAGTGGCCACGGTGGCAGGGATGGAGGTTATGCATGGGCTCAGGAATATGGACTCCCACTCACTGAGGCTGATCTGGCTATAGCCACTGCTGATGCCCAATATATCAGCAGCAGAGAGCAACACTGAGTCCCCAATATGACATCATTCCCTGGGGTAATCAACCAGCAAACTGGTGGCAGGCTGATTATATTGGACTACTTCTATCAAGGAAGGGACCATGCCTGGTCCTTGCTGGCATAGACACTTATTCTGGTTATGGATTTGGTTTTCCTGACTGTAATACTTCTGCCAAAACTATCATCTGTGGGCTGACAGGATACCTTATCCACTGTCATGGAATTCCACATAGCATTGCCTCTGACCAAGGAACACATTTTATGGCCAAAGAAGTGAACCACTGGGCACATGCTCATGGAATTCACTGGTCTTAGCATGTTCCTTACCATTCAGAAGTGGCTGGATTGATAGAAAGATGGAAAAGTCTTTTGAAGACACAGTTGCAGCACCAGCTAGGTGGCAAAAGCTTGCAGGGCTGGGGCAAGGGTCTTCAAAGAGTTGTATATGCCTTGAATCAGTGTCCATTATATAGTACTCTGTCACCCATAGCCAGGATTCACAGGTATGCAAGTGGGAATGGTATCAGTCACCATTACCCTCAGTGAGCCACTAGCAAAATTTCTGCTTCCTGTTCTTGTGACCTTATGTTCTGCTGGCTTAGAAGTCTTAGTTCCAGAGCAGGGGAAGGTTTATACCAGGAAGCATAATAATACCACTGATGGAAACTAAGACTCCCCCCCTGGTCATTTTGTTCTCCTCATCCCTCTGAAGAAATAAGCTAAAAAGAGAGTCATAGTGTTCTCAGAAGTGATTGACCCAGACTATCGAGGGGTCAATCCACAGTGTAGGAAATAAAGAATATACTTGGAGTGCACCAGATCCCTTAGGGTTTCTCCTAGTATGACCGTGCCCCTGTTATTAAAGCCAATGGGAAACTACCCCAACCTAATCCAAACAGAATGACAAATGATCCAGAATCTTCAGGAATGAAGGTATGGGTCACTCCACTAGGGAAAGAACCAAGACCTGCTGATGTGCTTGAAGGCCAAGGGAATACAGAATGGGTAGTGAAAGAAGGTAGTTCTAAATACCAGCTGTGACTCCATGATCAGCTACAGAAACAAAGATCGTAATTGTACTATTTTTCTCTTGATATGATTGTAATGTAATATAGTGTTGATAGACTTAATACTGGTTCTTAAGGATTGTTAAACCTGTGTTATAATGTTCAAGTTATGAAATGTTAAGAGTAAGCATCACTGAAAGAAAAATTGTTTCCTATTTCTGGGGAGGGAATTAGTGCTTCCATTTGTATGCAGGATAGTTATAACATGTTAGGTGTAATTATGGGCTTGTCTTTGTATCTGGAGACTGGTTTAAAGAAATGTGTCTGGTTGTCAAGTTGACAAGGGGTGGATTGTGATGGTTGGTTGATTCTGTCAACTCGAGTAAGAGAAGCTCAACTAAATTGGCTCAGCAATCTCACACCTGAGGGTAGCTTGTCACCTGGATGATACAAAGGGGAAACGAAGAAGGACAGATCTGCTTCTGTTTCTGCAGAGGAGCTCCAGTGTTAGCCTTCACCTGATGTCATTTCTTGGCTTCCAGCACAGACTCTTTGGCTTCTGACGCAGATCCTTCAGCCTTCCGGCGTAGACTCACAGGCCTCCTGACATGGACTTGCACGCTGCAGTGAGCTCCAGGTCTTTGACTGGATCCTTTAGATCTCCAGTGTGCAGACAGACCCTGCCAGATCCAACTCTGTGGGTGGCCATTATAAGCTAATCTTGTAAATTCTTATATATATATATCTGTGTATCTTGTATTGTTTCTCTAAGAAACACTGACTGATACACCTAGGAAAAACTCACCTTAGAAAACAGTATATCCCTACAAAGTTGTGGTACAGAGGTTGGGACTACAGTCATTTGCAGATTTTTACTTAAACCCTAAGGTTGTTTATTTAATAATTGTTCTTGAAACCCCTGAAATCCCACTGAAACTGCAAATACCCTCTGCAATCTTTTTTTTTTTTTTTTTTTGGTGGGTAGTTTGCAAGTAGTCTATCCAAGAGCATTATCTGGTTTTCCTTGCTGCTGCCTGCCTGCTGCCCTGTGACCCATCTCTGGCAGATGCACCAGCTTTCCTGCATCATAACAGGCTGCTGTTCTGCATGGAGCTATCTTGAGTGTTCTCGGTTTCGTTCTTCTTACAGACCTAAGATACCACCAAAATACCCTGTACCTTCTAAGTATTAATACAGTATCTTATTAAATCAAATGATTGCGAGACACATAATTTTTTAGGGTTCAAACTAAAATAGACATTTATAGGCATTTTTCTGACCATATGTGAAATCTGCATTTTTTCCACAATTCATGAGTGCTCTAGGAACATAACTTCTGTGAATTTTGAGGGTCTACTATAGTCTATCAAATTTAGTTAAAAGTCTACTTTAAATTTTCCTTTTGAGAAGCAGTTTTAGGGTTGATTATTCTCTAAAAACAAAAAATGGAGCTGCCCCTCCCTTCTGGGCTTGGAGTCCTGAAGACTCAGCCTCAGCCCTGCCTGGTGTTCTGTGTTCATGAATGTTTTATTTTCTCATTTCATCTCTTATATTTCAAGAATGGGGCAGTGGTATATAAGATCATGACTCTACTGTGTTATCTTTGGCTTACATTTGTATTAATTTGAAAATTATGTATTTGCAGCCAGATTTACTAATTAAACATATATTTTCTTTCTTTCTTTTTCTCTTTCTTTCTTTCCTTCCTTCCTTCCTTCCTTATCACTTTCCTTTCCTTCCCTTTCCTCCCCCCGCCCCCTTTCTGGTACCAGGTGATCAAACTCATGACTATGCACGTGCCAGGCTGGTGCTTGTGCAGCTAAGCTGTATCCCTGTATCTCCGGCCCCTAAACTTGTATATATTTTTATGTGACATTTTGTTTACCAAACTGCCTTGACAAAATTGCAGGTCACTAAATGTGATGTTTTTTAGCATTGAGAAAGAGATACGTAATGGACAAGCTTTATGGTCAAGTATAGCTAGGTTTGAAATAAGTTTTAGTGGTAAATGGTTTGTGACCTTGGGAAAAAGGATAATAATTTGTATATAACAGGATTTTGGATTTTTTTTTTGTGGCACCAGGGATCAAACTCACAACCTCGCGCTTCCCAGGCAGGCGCTTAGGCTACTGGGCTAAATCCCTGGCCCTTGCCTTTTTGAGATGGGGTCTCACTATGCCATTCAGACTGGCCTTAGGCTCACTTTGTGGCCCAAGCTAGCCTCGAACTCACAACGACCCTCCTGTCTCAGCTTCCCGAGTGCTGGGATTACCGGCGTGCGCCACCAGGCCTGGCTCCATTGCTTTTTTGAGACAAGGTTTCCAAGTTGCCTAGGCTGGGCTTGAACTTGCACATTCTTCTCAGTCACTAAAGTAGCTGGGATTACAGCTATGAGCCACTATGCCTAGGTTGGGTTGTTTTGAAGATAAAACGAGATCACATATACAAAGCACTTAGTGTTTTTTAAGTCAAAAAGAGGCTTTCTCTATGCAAGTACTTTCAAGTTCTACTTTCCCCCCAAATTCACCCACCTCATTAGCACACCAAAGCACAGTTGTGTTAACTATTACTGCAAAGCAAGCCACCTCGTTTAGTGGCCTAAAATAAGAACTTACTGCTTTTGCTGATTATGTGGGTTGACTGGTTATTCTGATCTCATCCACGTTTACTCATGCGGCTGTCTGCCTCTGGCTGGAAGGGTAGCTGGATTGGAACGTCCAAGGCTGGTTTAGTCACGTGTCTGGCAGCTGGGGCATCTGAACCCCCTAGTAAGCTAGCCCGGCTTCCTTATGTGGCACATTTGCAGTAGTGCCCTCAGAGAAGGAAGACAGAAGCTTGAAGGCGTTGTGAAGCCAAACAGCAGAAATTTATGCAACATTATTTCCACCACATTCTACGGTGAAACCAAGTCCAAGCCAGTCAGCTTTAAGGGAGTGGAGAAATAGCTCCACCTTTGGATGGAAAGAGTAGCAAAATCACTTTGCAAAATTGTAGGGATAATGGAATGTGAAGAAGTTGTGACTATTGAATAATTTGTTACCCTTGGGAGAACTAACACATTTACTGGGATTATTAATTGTCTAATCCATGATCATGCTCACAACCAAGTCTCTGTTTTCCATGATCTGAATAAGCACGAGTAGGAAACTTAAAGGAAATTCAACTGACAAATCAACATATAAAAATATGTCTGACTTCATTAACAGTAGGTAAATCCATATAAAAATCATACCATTTCCCCATTCATTATATAGCACAGACATCAAAGAGATGTTAAACTCATTAACTGTAAATAGGTAAATCCAAATAAAAATCATACCACAGTTTTCTATTCATTATATAGTAAAGATGTCAAAGAGATGTTAAAATGTTGCTGTACAAACAAGAGAGTTAGGTCCAACCATATAAAATTGTCCATATTCAAATTTTTTTGACATGTAAGAGCAGCAACCTCATATGGGTCAACCAAGAAAATGATTCCTTATAGCACTGACAGTAAAAATCATCCATCAAAAAAAGAATAGCGCAGTGTGGTTGTGATCTGTAATGTTTCAAGCATTACAATAAACTGGATTTCTATGAATTAACCACATCACACACACACACACACACACACACACACACAGGCGATGTTAAAACATGGATACTATGACTTTGTGCAAAAATAAGTAATGATATTATGTATCAGACATGGATACACATATGCAGCTGTGAAAAAGAGTCTAATAATGAAGGGGGAGGATCACACCAGCTCCTAGTGGCACTTGCCTGCTAGGTAAAAGAAGTGGGTCTTAAGCCTTATCTGATGTCTTATTTTCTATTATTTTTAATGAAGAAAATTTGACTAAAGGTTAACATTTTAAATTCTGGGTATTAGAGCCAGGCCTGGTGGTGCGTGCCTGTAATCCCAGCATTCTGGGAAGGAGAGGCAGGAGGACTGCAAGTTTGACATCTGCCTGGGCAACTTAGTGAGAGCATGTCTCAAAAAGAAAAAAAAAAAAAGGAAAGTTTTAAAAGGCCCCAGGTTCAATCCCTAGTACCAGGATGGAGCGGTATACTGGAAATGGGTATCTGTCATGTGAGTCTTTTGTGCATATAAAGTTTCACAAGACAAAAGATCAGTTTGACTCAAGGAAAGTAAAGCAAATCATTTGTAGCTAATGAGCATCTCAACAGGCTGTGGGTTTTGGTGACAAAAAACAAGAAAAACAAAACAAAAAATAACCCCCAAACCACAAAAACACTTGAGTTTTTTCCCAAATATTAAGGGTCAGTTGCCCCTAACTGATACTACTATGGGAGATGTGGAACTTTATCATTACTGTTTCTGGCAGAATTAGGAAAGAAAATAAGTTACAATAAAAATATCGAAGCTGGGGATTTAGCTCAGTAGCATAAGTGCCTGCCTGGCAAGCGCAAGGTTGTGAGTTCAATCCCCAGTACCAAAAAAATAAAAAAAAATAAAAAATATCGAAGACAAATTGTTAATGGATGGGGAGGCTGTCAACCCCTGATGATTGTGTTACCTCATTTTCTGAGAAGGTTCATAGTTCCCAGAGCTTCAACAAGAACCCTAAAAAATCTTGGGCCTGGGGATGTAGCTCAGTGGCAGGAGGATTGTCGTGAATTTGAGACCAGCCTGGGTTACAAAGTGAGCTCAAGGCCAGCCTGAACTGCAGAGCAAGACCCTGTCTTGAAAAGATATTTACAAAAACCAAAACTTAACAGAAGTTAGTCTAAATTCACAAGGCTCTTTTCAATCTGTGGATCCTCCTGAACTTCGTCCTTCTCTCATTTAAATAGCAGCTTTTCAGTGGCCCCAGGCCTCTGGTCTTTCATTCTGTGGTTTGTGTGCAAAGGCTCAACCACTTCCTTAGGTTGTTATCACATGGTCGAATTAAAAAGCTGTATCATTTTATATGACAAACTTAAAAAAGTACACTGATTTGATTAGCTTTTAATCACAATATCCAATGCACATTTAAATTTTAAAATAATATTAAAGGAAGACATGGCATCTTTATGTTTATCAAAGAGGGTATGGACTGAAAAATATGAAAAACATGACCCAGAGATCAGGACAAGGCAGAAAGAAACGGGGATGAAATAGATACACTTTCAAGGGCTGCTTTCTTTATAATTCAGCCAACCCACACATCCTTTACTTTGATAAACAGGGAAGGAAACAGACATAGGGCACAGAACTACAGAAAAATCTTACTATATGTAATCAAAGCTTTGAGTTCTTGAGTTTTCCTAACTTCAGTGGCACACTGACAATCGCCAGTACACATCACCTATGGCTGCTACAACAAAATAACCAATGTCCACACTATAATAAACCATGTGCAGAGCTAGTCTCCAAGATGGTGCCCAATGAGGTCCAACTTCTGGTGTTCAAGCATTTGTATGGCCCTCTCCCACACTGAATCAGGGTTGGTCTCTATGACCAATAGAATTTGACATATGTGATGGTGTGTGACTCCGAAGGGTAGATTACAAAGAACGTGTGGCTCTTGCCTGGTTCTCTCTTCAAATCATTCACTCTGAGGGAAGCCACAGCATCGTGAAGCTGACCCACAGAGAGGCCCATGTGGTGGGAAACCGGTATCTCTTGCCAAAACCCATCAAGAACAGAGGCCTCTGACGTGAGTGAGTCATCAAGCAATCATATGCTTCACCCCGCTAAACCTTCAGATAAATGAAGCTCCTTCTGACATTCTGTCCACAGTCTTACAAGAAACTCTGAGCTAGAACCACCCAACTAAGTTGCTCCTAAATATCTGAGACACAGATGGTGAGATAACTTTTGGGGTAATTTTTAATGCAGCTATCGGTAACTAATGTACACTAAAGTGCTCAGACACAAAATACCACATATTGCATGACTCCATTTGCACAAAACATCCAAAATAGGCAAATTTAAAGAGACAGAAAGTCAATTGTTTGGTTTCCAGGGGCTGGAAGGAGAAAATGGGGGGCGAACGCTAATAGGTATAAGGTTTTTATTTTGGGTGAAAAGGTTTCGAAGTTCGATAATGGGAATGAGTGTAAAATCTTGTGAATACATAGTACTACAAAACTCTTGTAAGCTTTAAAGTTTAAAGGGCTACTTACTGTAAATGAACTGTGGATTATATGACATATCCACAGATATGAATCAGGGCAGTGGATGGAAGTTGGAGCGCTGGTGAAAACCTGAGGGGCCTGGAAGAACACTGTATAGGAAGTTGGATGGTCTTTGAAGAAGTTATACATGTGGACTCGAGGAAACCAAGGAAACTCTTGGGAAATCGGAGGAAAGGGGATTCATGTTAGTAGTTGCAGAAAGTTCAGCAACACTGTTGCTTCCAGTACAGAAAATAGAAAATATGCTTCAAGAACAGGGGTGACCAAGACAGGATTTCCAGGCCTAATGCTAAATGTGCCTCTTGGATTCTTCTTGCTCCTTAAACTGATATGCAAGAGAGAATAAGATAAAAGAACTACGAAAAGAGAATCAATAATTACCTTCTAAAATTCTCAGATCCTCAGATGACAGATGTTAAAATTAGGAAATTGCTTTAAGGCAAAGATAAAATCTAGGGCACTTCCAGAAAAACATGGTCTCTCAAGTTAATACCAAATTAGAGACAGGTTTATTTTGAAGGAGTTTTGAGATATAGTTGTTGTCTATTGGTATGAACATCAATGAGATTTTCATGATACATTTTTAAAGACCCTGTTGGCGGAAACATTGCTAATTAGACCAAAAAGACAAAGTACAAAGAGGACCTTTTCCCTCTAGATTTCTAGAAACAGGAAACAGGCTGTAAAACACCACTCAGCTGGAAACACATACTACCTTTCAGGAATAAAGAACTCAGAGGGCAAAGCCAAGAGTCTAGAGAACATAGCCAAGGGCCAAGAATTATTCCCAAGACTTGAGTACTAATCAAGGAGCTTATGTCTCATTGGATTTTAGAACTGCTATGAACTCTCATCTGTCTTCCATCTCTGCACTTTTTAACAGGAGTGTCTAAGAAATTATCCAACATCTGTTTTGCTATTGTATGTTGTACCTGTACTAGGCAGCGCTAAATCTATTTTATAAGGTAGCCTTTTATATGGTACTTTGTCATATTCAGTAAGTCACATGGGACCTGAGAGAATGTTGGAAGGATTACTCTCTTGGGGTAGTTCTGGTCCTGTTCTGTACAGCCAGTAATTCAAGACCTATAAACTAAAGACAAGTTATTTGCACACGCACACAGAGTATGTGTGTGCGTGTGTGTGTGTGGTACTGGGGATTGAGCCTACGTGCATTTCTGTCACTGAGTTACTTTCCCAACTCTTTGTATTTTTTGAGACAAGGTCTTGTTAAGTTTCCAAGAGAGGACTTGAACTTTCAATCCTCGCACCTCAGCCTTCCTCAGTGCTAGGATTACAGGCATGCACCACCCCACCCAGCCATTTCTCATAATCTTGATTTTGCTGTTATGTTGAAAGGTCAGAATTTGAAGGCTCCTATGGAATATTTTTCTCCATTACACATCTAAAAAAGTACATGTTTTTATCAGAATATTTTATTTCATGAGTTAACACTTTTTCCAAAAAGTAGAAACAATAGCTACTTCCCTGAGTATAAAGAACTAATTCTACAATAAAAGATAGTTACAAAATTAAGCAGTTAGAGGTACATAATTTTCTGCATTCATTATACTCTATTACAAATTTATTCTTAAAAAGCTCATGTATTTTAGGAGTTTTATTTCAAAATGTTTATTGTGCACCTGGGATGTTAAGGTATCAATCCGACCTATCTTTATCAAATTCCAGGGCAATCTTTAAAGCGGTGTTATTGAGGCCAACAGATTGCATGTTACAGATGATAGAAACAATTATTCCTCTTGGGGGAACCTTGTTATTTATGATCTCTGCATCCAGTTCTTCGGGAAGGACCAGCAGGACACTACTGGCACCCACTGCACCACCAGTATGGGAGGCATAATGCCGCTGCTTCCTACAAGAACCATGTGTCTGCTTCTTTTCTACCACACCCCATGCCATTGCGTATTTACCGTCTTTATCCCAAGACATCTCTGTATTAGGGACAGGTGTCCACATCATAACCATTGTTTCCGGTTTGAGATATCCAGGTAAGAGATTTTCATGTGAGTTCTTAAACAGCCCAACTTGGTAACTGTACAGCATTGCATTCCCAAATTTCAGAAGGTCACCCACTGTCGACAGAAATCCACCACCAGCCCATTTATAGGAGTTATCCACATAAGGTGTGTTGACAAGGCGTTTCTTTTTATTGTAAACATAAAATCTAAAATGAAATAAGAATGGTCATTAAAAATTTAATAATTATTGACTTCATGTATGATAATGAATAGAAGAATATACACGAGACAAATGGTATTTCAATTCAGAGATCATACATTACTACAAATTTTAAAAAATAATAAATTTTTGAGACAGGGTCTCACTCTGTCATTCAGGCTGAACCTGAGCTCACTATGTAGCCCAGGCTGGCCTTGAACTCATGGCAATCCTCCTCTCCTGCCTGAGCCTCTCGAGTGCTGGAATTACAAGTGTGCACTACCACACCCAGCTCACATTAACTATAAATAACCACTAATTTTCAGTATGATTCAGCAACAAGTGACACATCAGTAGCTGACTAACCTATCTTGTGAACTAAAGCATAGAAAGTATTTGTTTTCTATTGGAATTGCTTGCCTGTACTGAGTGCTATAAAATTTTTAATACCTACAAAAATGTGCTGATTAAGGCCAGGTGTGGTGGTGCAAACCTGTAATCCCAGCACTTGGGAGGTTGAGACAAGAGGATCGCCAGGAGTTCAAGGTCAGTCTGGACCACATAGTGAGTTCAAGGCCAACCTGAACTACATAGTGAGACCCTGTCTCAAAAAACCAGTAAATAAATTAAATAAAAGTTAAGAAGTACTAATTAACATTGTTTATTTGCCCTGTGCATATGGAGCAACACTTATCATTTAGTCCTAGTGCTTGGCGTTAAAGTTGAATCATGTACCACAATGAATCTCCCAACTAAAATGTATGCACACTGAGATGTTTAGAAGCAAGCATCAGGTTTCTTGGATAAAAATACTATACAAATATAATGTACAATGAAGTGACATGATACTTCATCTGGGTAGTGAGAGAGGCTGGAGCTAGCAAGCTTCAGTTTGAATCCCAACTTGCACTATTAGCGACACTGGTTTTATTTGGTTAATGTTTGCCACACATTATTCTAAGAAGTATGTAAATACGAACTAATTTGTTTTTGCAACAATGTTATAAGGTAGATACTACTATAAATTCCTATTTTTACAGGGTGGTAAGGTTACAAAGCTTTAAGTGGCAGAGTTGGAGCTAACC
>RJWT010042714.1:0-12083 GCA_004365215.1 Cuniculus paca | reverse complement strand
TAAGCTTTTTCATAGCACTGTTATTCATAACAGCCAAAAACTGAGCTGGAATCAACCTATATGTCTCTTCAAGGCTGAGCAGCCAAATCAGCTGTACACGATTTATTACATGAGGTAAAGAAAGAAGCATCCAGGTGTATTCTGTTCACTTTAACAACGAGGAAAGACAGCACCCTTCTGTCAAGAGCTATCTGCAGACTTTCTGACACTGTCTCCCTTTCAAGGCCATATAGAAAGTTTGAGAGGCTGGCTAGGCCTCTCCAAGCAGGGTTGTGCTTGTGACCATCAATGGGAAGGCCAGGAGGGAGGCTGGAGCTTCCCATGTGCTCCAGAGAGCACAGGATGCCTGCAGCAAGCAGCTCCGTGCGCCCAGTGAGGTCCTCGTGTCCTCTGGGCACACGGCTGGTCGGAGCAGCCCCGGGGGACAGAAGTTCTCCCGCAGGACCCATGGGATTTGCTTGCACCCTGAAGCCAATGGTGACCCGAGCCTTTTGGGCTTCCTGGTGTGCTTTACCTCTGGTGGAAGCCTCCTGGGAGTCAGATCCTGGCTGCTCCATGGATATCAAGCCAGGGTCCAGAGGGCCAGAGGCTTCTGGGCTGAGAGACTGCAGGCTGCCCCATCCGGCCCTTTGCAGGTCGCCTTTGCCCTATTCTCCCTAAAGCCTGGTGAGAGGCCAAGTGGGGCCCCCTCAGCACCCAGCCAGTTCCTCCAGGTGCCCACTGCCAGAGAAAGATCCAAGACTCTGAGACAAGGAGATGGAGGGGAAGGACCACAGGCATTGCAAAGTAGGTAAAAGGAATTTGGACATACCGCTCTGCTCTCTTCGGAGATCCCACTAGCCCTTCCCCCTACACCACCTCTCTCTACTGTGGGGAGCCCACACTGAAGAACTGCTGATTTCCTAGTTCTGCACTTTCCCCTGCCAGCCCACCTGCCTTCTCCCTGAGGCCAGGCTTAGCAGGAAGATGGGCTTCTCTCTCATGTTTGCTTTTATTTTATAGAACGGTAATTATTTTCATGATTATAGAGAGTTTTAGTATCCTAAAAAAGATTACATGAAGCACTATTCAGTGATAAAAAGGAATGAATAACTAATATACACAGTATCTTGTAAAAACATTCAGGGAATTATGCTGAGGGAAAGACAATGCCAAGAGAACACACAGTGTGGGGTGCTGTTTACATAGGATTTTTGAAACAACATAATTTTAGAAATAGTAGACCAATTAGGGATTTCCTAGGATTAAAAAGGGGAGCAAGCATAAAAGGGAGGCATGCATAGTTATGAAATGGCAACATGAGATTTGTGTACTGACAGAATTGTTCAGCGCCTTGACTTCAGTGAACAAACATGATCTATTGTATATAGCGAAACATCCACAATCCACATAGAAATCAGCATAAGTGAAACTGCGGAAATGTGCAGATTAGATGGATGGCTGTTTGCGAACTGGAAGCTTCAGTCAAGTAAGTGTGCCAGGCCTCAGTGGGCTCATGCTGTGGGCCTTTCTAGACCCATTGGGGAAAAAAGAAAGAGAAAAGGCTCATGCTGTGGGCCTTTCTAGACCCATTGGGAAAAAAAGAAAGAGAAAAAATTAGTTTGATGGCTTTTATCAGCATCAATATCCAGGTTGTTACATAATATAGTTTTGTGAAATGTACCTTGGGCAAAAATAAGTAAAAACCTATAGCATTTCACTGTACTTTTTCCAGTTTTTAAGTTGTGGTAAAAATACAAATAACATAAAATTTACCTTCTTAACCATTTAAAAATATTCAGTGCTGTGTTGTTAAATACTATATATTCATGTTTACAAATGTATATGAACTCTGTAAACATATATGTTCTGTTTATGCATTTGAAATGAACAAAATTACATTCAAGGAGAAGCAGGATGTTATGGACTGTGATAGTTAATTGTGTTCAATTGAATAGGAAATGCCTATCAGATTAGTTTAGTGCTGTTCTGGGCATGTCTGGAAGACTGAGCAGCTGAAGAGGGAAGACCTACTCCGGATGGGGCTAGCACCAACCAATAAGCTTGTAGCCTGAATAGAATAAAAGGTGGAAAAAAGAATAAAGAATAAAAGGGAAAGAAGAAGGAAATTTCACTTTTGCTTGTTCAGAGGAGTGCCAGTCTTCGCCATCACCTTTGGCCGCCTGTCTCCAGGCAGGCTTCCTAATAAAACCTCCCACAGGACTGCCGTGAGCTCCAGACCTTCTGCTTTTGACTTAATCCTCTGAGTCTCCCCCTGTAAGACAACATTGTAAATATATATATATATATATATATATATATATATATATATATTCTGTTCCTCTAATGAACCCTGATATGTAGACTATTTGTATATCCTTAAATTCATATTTTGAAATATTAAGCTCTATGATGTTATTAGGAGTTGGGTCTTTGAGGGATGCTTTAGGTCATGAGGGTGCAGCCCTCACAAATTGGATTAGCGCCTTTGTAAAAGAGACCCCACAGAGCTCTCCACTCCTTCTGCCATGTGAGGACACAGCAAGGACATGGTCATCTATAAACCAGGAAGCAGGTTCTTAACAAATCTGATATCTTGATTTTGAATTTTCCAGCCTCCAGAACTGTGAGAAATGCATGTTTTCTGTCTGAGCCACGGAGGCTGTGGTATTTCTGTTACAGTAGCCTGAACTAAGACATATGAGAAAAAATCTGGTGAAGAGAAAAGAGGAGGAAGCAAAAAACCATGAGTGCATAAAGGAAATTCAGCACTGGGAATGTAGGTCAATGGTAGAGTACTTGCCTAGTGTATGCGAGGCTCTGGGTTCCCTTCCCAGCACCACACACACACACACACACACCCAAACACTCTTAAAAATAAATAAATAAAATAAAAAAGCTGGGTGTGGTGGCGCATACCTGTAATCCCTGCACTGGGGAAGCTGAGGCAGGAGGTTCACTGTGTTTGAGGCCAGCCTGGGCTCTACAGTGAGTTCAAGTTCAGCCTGAACTAGATAGCAAAATCTTGTCTCAATAAATAAATGAATAAATAAATAAGAAAGAAAGAAGTTTTCCCCCTCCCTTTAAACACAGAGCCTGAACAATTAGTTTGTTTGATTTTATAAACAGTGAAAAGTGTTTTAAAGTGACATAGAGAAAACTTAAGGGCAGTGCTAGCGGGACTGTGCTGGGTAGGAGACCCAAGGCAGAGGAGAAAGAGGTAGGCTGTCCTTTCTTAGAGGGAAGAAGTAAGTAGAAGGGAGAGTATTGTGTAAGCCAATGAGTGCTTCCTTCCTGTCTCTCACTCGGGGAGCATCCAGACCCTTTATGAAGTGTTTCTCCTCTAGTAGCAGTGCCTTCAGTATTTCAAGGCAGTCAATATATTCCAGCAATGACAATAAGCAGTGTGCATATGACTTTTGTCTCTACCAATGCAGTACAGTATTACAAGACCAAAATAAAAGGAATGTGAAAGGTATTTTACACATTATTTCCCCTCTTTTGATACCCTTTCCTTTCAGCTAACTGTAGTCAGGATTATTCACTTCCTTCAGCTGATTGTAGTCAGGTTTATTCACTTCAACCTGGGGGTTTAGTTTATCCACTCTGGGTTAACAAGTCACATCATGGTAGGAAGCAAATTGCTTCTAATACCTTCGGGTAAGATGTATTCTGCTATCTTCCAAGTCCTGGCCTGCATAACACCCTGAGGCATTGTGTCAGTCCCTCGTTGGGCTCCTGGAACTTCATCTCTCTCAATGGTTGTTGTGAAGCTTTACTAATTTTATTCTCTCAACTATGGAATGAAGTCATCTATTCATTTGATAATGCTTATTGGATACCTGTTGGATGCTGACTTCTCCACTAAAGTGACTTGTGCATAGAATGTACTGAATGCAAGCACAAGTGTGTGTGTGGGTGGATAAGCCTGGAAGCCCAGAAACCAAGACAATCAAGATTTTTAAATTAAGAAATGACAGTATTTTGACTAGGGTGGGAGAACAATGAACATGATGAGAAGTGATCAAGTGAAGGTTGAGCAAACAGGAGCTGATGGGCTGGTTATGGGGTGTAAGAGACAGAGAAGAATTACTGGTGGCCCATATGGTTTTGAGCTGAGCCACTGGCGAAGAGTAGTGGTATTTATGAGAGGAGGAGAGAGGGGATGTGTGTACAGGAATCAGAATTTCAGTTTTCCCACTGTTGCATCTGATTTTTCCCGTTGAGCAAATCAAGTGGAGACATGGCGAAGGCAAGGAAATAAATGAGTTTGGAGTTTAGAAGAGATATTCAAGTGAGGGATAAATATTTAAAAATCAGTATGTAATAATTTAAAGAGATAGGTCTTGGTGATGATAACAGAGACAGTCTCAGTAGACAAGAGGACCTAGGGCATGGGTAGGACAAGCCAACATTTAGATCCTGGGACCAGAAAGAGGAGCTGGTGTAGGTGTCGTGGAAGAAACTGCCAGTGTGGTAGGAGGGAAACCATGAGTACTCCTTGTTCCTGTAGCTGAAGCATTGTCTCAGGGAGGAAAGTGTTATCGCCTGGGTCACAAGCTATTGAACAATAAGGTAAAATGCAGACTGAGAGTTGGCACTGGTCTGGCCACACACTGACCTTTATAAATGTGGCCCAATAAGAGCTGGTTGGGGAGAAAATGAATGAGGAGCCAGGAGCAACCAGCGTTGACATCTCTTTTGAAGAGTATTACTAAAAGGGGTAGAGAAATGGGGGTTTGATGCATATGTGGGTCAAGCAACAATTGAAAAAAATGTGAAATAGTGTATTTGTAGTTGATGGAAATAATTCAGGGAAGAGAGAAATAAGAGAATACAGATGGAAGCGGGAATTACTACATGGTGAAAGTCCTTGAGTTGTTGAGGGAGTGGAATCTAGTGCCTGGACAGAGGGAGCAGAGATATTTCATCCAGGGAGACTGGGCAAGTGACAGGGTAGAGTAGAATCAGATAAATTGGTGGATGTGGTAGTGGGGAGAGGAGGATATTATTTTCTGAGGGTTTTAATATTCTCAGTAAAATAAGAAGCAAAGTCTTCAGCTGAGTTCCAGAAGAAGGAAGAAGGTAATGAAGATTTTAGAAGAGAGGAATAAGTAAAACAAACCTCTCGGAGGAAGGCAGAGTGAACTAATAAGGAAATAGTAGGATTGCACTGTAGCACTCAGGGCGGATCAGGATTGTGTTCATAAATTTAAAGTGAGATCGGTCATACTTGTGCATGGTGAAAAGATGTTAGGGTTCATGATTTGCATATCCTGGTGGGGTCAAAGAATTATGGAAATCAAGATATATATTGGGGCAATGACTTGGAAAAGATAGAGGAATGGTTGAAATTGTGAATGGGGAAGTGAGATAGTCATTCCTTCGACCCTACCAGATTGTAGCCTTTCAATAATTTCTAGGCTTGGATTTCTTGTGGAGACTGTGAAACAGGATTGTGAGGTCCTCTAGTCTCTTAAAGGTAGTTCTTAGTGAAATCAAGGCTCAGCTGGCAATCAACTGATCAGTTCTTGAATATGCTGTTAAATATCTTGTGATCTTAAATGTTTATTGTTTTAATTGCATCTCTATAAAAGGAAAAAGAATAAAAAGGAATGATTACCTCATGATTTTTGGTAAAAATGACACATGTTCATTATGAAAAAGCACTGAGCCATTGATGATTCTGTGGAAGAAATGGGTGTTGTCTTAGTGACTTTCTTGTTGTGGAGACAAAATATCCAACATCACAATTTAAAGGGGGAGAGGTTTATTTTGGATCACAGTTACAGACCCTGGTTGACTGGCTCCAATGCAGAAACAGCAGGGCAGGAGGTCCTGGGTGGAGGACAGCTGCTCATCCCATGGCAGCCAGAAAGCAGATAGCAAGGGCCAGGTGGAGGAAAGCTACTTACGTATTCCATGCCCTGGTCTCCAGGAAGCGGAGAGAAAAGGGAGGAGCCAGGCAGGGAGACACACCCTTCCAGGTCAGTGCTCACAGACTGGACTCTAAACAGGCCTTCCTCCTAACTGCTCACCCAGGCATCCCCAGGATCCTATCAGTTTTCAAGAGCCCTGCCTCTGAGCACAGGAGAATTTTAGGAGACTCTCCACACTCTACATCTAACTGTAACCGGCCCTTCACTTGTTTTTGCTGTATGCCAGCCTTCATGAATTAAACACAATCCCTGAACAGAGAGGGTGGTGGAGACCATCAGTGATAAAAGGGCCTACTTTATGATCAAAGATTTGCAACATTTACAGATATTAATTTATATTAATAGAATGTATATCCTGGCCTCTTTTTTTTTTGGTACTGGGGATTGAACTCATGACCTTGCACTTGCCCAGCAGGTGCTGTGCTGCTGAGCTGTATCCCGGCCCTATTCTGGCCTCTTGTTGGTCCCCTTGAGCACAAAATAACATTTCACAATTCATAATACTTTCTTTTTGCCTCTTCTCTGAGCCCAAACCAATAAACAAAAAGCAGAAAAAAGAGAAGCGATAGTTCTGGACAGGACTGCTGTGGAGGTGGGTGTGGGGCAGTCCCCACCTTGAATCCCAGCTCCTGCTGCGAGGAGAGCAAGGCTCTGCTAGGTCCTCTGAGGAGCTCAGACCACAAGCGTCTCAGACCCTGTTGCCTTCACTCTGAAATGCTGAGGTCATGAGAATCCCTGCTGAGGGGGAAATTGAAGGTGTATTGTGTAAACCTCCACTGGGGTTCCTTTCAGTCACAGGAAATGGCAAGTTTGCAGGAACTTCTGGTTACAAGGGATTTGCTTTGGATTTGTATTTCCAAGTTCTCTGAGGAATCCTCTAGGTCTGCATCAGGTGTTCTTTTGGGACTCTGCCCTGCACACAAGTTCATCTGATAATGTTTTTTTGCCTTCATTAATTTACAATTTGCCAACTGCAAATTTTTTTCAGTGAAAACCAAATTCTAATTTCAGATATAGAAAATGTGGTTTTAAATTATAGCCTTAGATCATGATTATATATAGAACCCCCGACAGGGTGAATTGGAATTTTTAGGACAGAATTTTAGAAATAAAGTAGTAAACCTATCTGTAATAACAGATCAACAGCAGAAAATGAGAGCACATGTTGCAGTTCGTAGACCAGTATCCTGCCGCAACAATTTTGGAACGACATTTGGTTCACATTCTGTCACACGTTCTTAAAAGCAGTTGTGCAATTGCCTCCAAGATATTGGCTGTGTTAGACAAACTTTACATTAGTTTTCTTTACTGGGTGAAAGGAATCTACTTTTACATGTTGGTGGAATACTATTTATCCTAAACAAACTTTTGTTTTTATCTTTTGAAACTAAAAGAATCAAGCTGCAGGAACGGAAGAGGGCTCATTTTACCTGCAGTGCACAGTGGAGACACGGGACACAGCCTTTGGGGCCAGGCTGCTGCCTGTTTTGCTTCCCAGCTTTGCCACTTGCTGGCTGTGTGACCTTCGGCAAGTTATCTAACTTTTTTGTGCATCACTTTTTAATATGTAAAGTAAGGCTAACAGAGCTGTTTCAAGATTTAGTTAGTTGAGATTTATAAAGTGTGAAGTATGTGTTAAAGACTTATTAGGACTTTTAAAAAGAAGAAACGATCAAGTGGGTTTTTTAAAAAAATGATATGGTCTTTCAGAAAACTGAGGTATTTTCTTCTATAAGGAGCCAGGGTAGATTCCGTATACAGTGTTAGTGACAGACAAGTTATTATGAGTCTGCTGACCAATGGAATCTGGAGATCAGCCACTGATATGAGTCATTGTGAAAGAGCAGGTCCGCACCTGGAAGAGAGGCGGTTCCCTGTGAGAGTGTAAATCACAGAGACTCTCTGCTGTCGAATATTTTTTTATGCAAGTAAGATAAAGTGTATGTTTCAGCCCCCCACTTACAATTTAAAAAATAAAAGAACTGGTCAGAAAAAATGATCAAGAGGCCAACTTGTACTCAAATGAAGTTATTACCTTATGGTAACAAATAACTTTAGGTTGTAAGAAACTAATAAAAGGAGCGAATCCATCCCTGTGGAAATCCACTAAAATTGCCATTAATAAAAGGTAGGGGATACCTGGGCGTGGGGGCACACCCCCATAATCTGAGATACTTGGGAGACTGAGGCCGGAGAATTGCCAATTTGAAATCAACTTGAGCAATATAGCAAGAACCCATCTAAAACAACGGCAATAAGAAAAACAAAAGAACAACAACGAAAAAACTCTGAAGACATTGTTAGTTTTGTAAATATCAGTATACCTTGTGTTATCTACTGAAACTATGTCATCTACTGAAACTAATTAAATGCCACTGAATTTTTAAAAGAAGCTCCCTAATTCTGCCAATATGTAAAGCTTTAGTGTAGCAGACCCTGGTGGTTGAGGAGTTGGGTTTCAAGATAGGTGAATGGGAGCTCAAATTCAGGTCTTTCCATTTGTTGACTATATTACTTGGGCAAGTTACAAAGCCTCAGTACCCAGGGTTTAAAATCTCTCTCTCTCTCTCTGTCTGTCTGTCTCTGTCTGTCTCTGTCTCTGTCTCCTCTCTTTCTTGCCTAGTACAATTGTTCAATAGATGATGATGATTACTATTATGAATCTGGTTCCCTGGAGAACGGTTTATGCTTCAAAGATAAGACATTTCTAACTGGGTCTTGGTTTCCCTCTCTTTTACTATGCTATTTTATTTAGAAAACCTCAACATGATTGATACCTTTAAATATGGAATTAAATATTCACACCCAGTTCAAGTGTCCATGTATGCACTTGAAACTTGCTTGATAACTTGAGGCATGAATAGCATGTAATTTGAGTCTAGCAAAATCTTTAAAGCTGTACATTTAGAGAGATTATACAAAAGCCTAGGCTAACTCTAATACTTAGACTTTGTTCCTTTGGGGTATTATGCCTAATTAAAGGCATAATATGCCTACAATGCCTGTTTAACTTGAATCTCTCACATAGTATTCAATAAATTCTGGTAAGGTATGAATGGTTTTTGTAAAATTGTCAGTTGATCATGGACAATCTGATCTTCATGAAGTGAATCCCCAAGCTATTGTATAGGTTTGAGGTATTACAGAAAAATACTTGGATGAAATGAAAAAATTCCTACAAAGTGTCTTTAAATGGGGAGAGGAAGAAAGGTTGAAGAGAGGGGATGGGACTGAGAAAAAAAAAAGAACAATTAAGATATATTATGTATAGGTACAAATTCCCTATGATGAATGTGGGCACCATGTATGGTAAATACATACTAATAAAAAAATTGGAAAAAATAAAAGCGACACATTGGAGGAAAAAAGAGATGGAAAAATTGCTTGGGGGGGACACAAAATTGCTTGCAAGACATTAATAAAAATACTTCTGAATATTCATATTTCAGTGAAAGTAATTAAATTCATAATTAGCTTTTCTTAAAAAATTTCCAGGCCTAGACAGAATCGCTTATAAATTCTGTCAAATATTTAAAGAAGAAATAGTATTAATCTGTCACCAATGTAGAACTTTCAGAAAGTAGAACTGGACAATATACTTTCTAACTAAGTTTTTGAGGACAATATTACTTTAATTTCAAAACAAGACAAAGGTATGATGAGAAAGGTTACAAACCATTGTCTCTCATGAAACAGACAAAACTTTTAACCAACCACTAACAAAAATACAGTAATATAATAAAAAAGCACATGTAAGGTGGTGATAGAAAAGTAGGGTGTGTTTTTAAATTAGGAAACTTGTTAAGGTAAAAGACATATTACTGTTAGTCCCCCACTTCAACTCACTAATTCCATCAATGTTGCCAATGTTTCTGAAGCGGTTCTAGAGTCTTCTTTCTTGTCTTTGGTTGTGCTGTCATGGCTGCTTTGATGTCCTGAGTCAATTCAAAACATGTACCTTTCATGACTGTCTTGACTTTGGGGGAGAGCCAGAACTTGCCCATTGCCAGATCCAATGAATAAAGTGGGTGAGGCCAGATCAGAATGTTTTTAGGGTCTTGCCTTTCCCTAGAATGACACTTGGCTGCAGTGTTCACTGTATTTTTTGATCAGATCTGGTAAAGTCACAAAAGAGGACTTCTAGAATGGCTTTACAAAGTGACAAGAACTATAGGATAAATGTGTTTAAAGTGAACTTGGGTGGGGCATGATGGTGCACTCCTGTAGTACCAGCACTTGGGAGGCTGAGACAGGAGGATCACTGTGAGTTCCAGGCCAACCTGGGCTACATATTGAGTTCAAGGCCAGCCTCAACTCCGCAGTGAGGCCCTGTGTCAAAAAAGCAAAAACAACCCCTCTCCCCAAAAAAACATAAAGTGAGTTTTGAGGGGTATTAATGGCAATGTGGCAGTGTGTCTTTTACTGTAATAAATTTTTAAAAATTTAAATATTCACTTTATATTTTGATCGCACACATACAAAAGGAAGAGGTGAGAAATATTTCCTCTTCTCTCAAAATAGGTAACTCTGAAAACCTTCTGAATAATAATGTAAGTCATAGATAAGAAGCCTCTCCATTTGACTTTCCAAGAAACTCATGGCAGTTTTGGGAGAAATTTCCTAGGCCAAACTATTCCTTTTACGGAGGTGGAAGGATATTTGAAGAGTTTAAGTCATTTGTGCAAGGTTCCGGAGTTACAGGAGTCAGACTTGGAGGTCTGGTCTCTGAAACCCCAGCCTGTTAAAGGTTATTTCACCTGTCTGGAAGAGAATGTCCTGTGATTTAAAGATACATTTAATAGAAAAACGAGGTGTAAACAGGACTGCATTCAGCTCCTGCAGGGTGCAATTCACAGGCACACGCCCTCAGGTTCTTACTCTGTGCACTTGTCGTTTACATCATGCTGATCTAGGGTCATGCCAGTAATACTGACCTAGCTCCATGATTGTATTAATTCACTGAGCTAGCAGGGGAAACTGCTCAGGGTATTACATTTCCAGTTGTTAAAGAGAGGAAGATGTAACTCCGCTGGTGCCCACCCTCAGAGCAAATCTTGAGTTAAAAAGCAAGGCTGGAGGTTGGGAAAACCAAACAGGTGCAGAATGAATGTGTGAGTCGGGGGCTGTGCAGGCCAGTGGGTAAGAGGGTATGATCGGCTTAGCTAAAGTTTTAGAATTTTAATATCCAGATGGAGGAACCAAATTGTAACCCCTCTTCTCTACAGAGTCCTGGGGAGTTTGAAGTACCCAGTTGGAGGGAGCATTCTCTGGAGTTCGCACTGCGTGTCCCCCTCCCTTCTCCCAGGACAGAGGCCCCACTTGCCACCCCAACCTGGGCGCCCCAAGCTCCTGCTTTCCTGTCCTCTTTTCCGCCCAAGGGCAACGCAGGCTAGAGCAGCTCTTGGGGCTCATCCATCAGCCTGGGAGGCAAAGGGGAGGGGAGAAGAGGCGGGAGGCGGGAGGAGGAGTTTCTGGGCGGCTCGGAGCCCCCGGTGGGGGCGCGGCGGAGAGCGCCCTTCCCCCCGCGCGCTGATTGCTGTGGCGCCCTGCCCGGCCCCGCCCGCGCGTGTGAGAGGGAGCGAGAGCGCGCTGGGTCGGCCCGATGGGGGGAATCGAAGGTTTCGGGGACGCGGAGAGACACTTTCCTCTTCCCGAGGAGTGAAGGAGGGAGGCTCGCGGCTCTCGCGCCGGGCACTTTCCCTGCGCGATTCCCGGAGCTCCCTGCAGGAGGTGAAAGTCCCTGGCCAGCCCGGATGGCGTAGTTGCGCCGAGGCGCAGCAGCTGCCGGAGGCGAGCGCTGGGCGGGGAAACTTTCTTCTGCTCTCCTCCAACTTGCAGCGGGTGGATCTGCTCGTGACACACCGCCCCCGAGGTACGTGCGTGCAGGCCCGGGCCCCCAGCGCTGCAGCCCGTGCCTTGCTCTGCACCCGCCCGGCCGCGGGCTCTGCAGGCTGCGTGGTGCGGGTCCGCGCGGCGAGCGAGGTCGGTGCCCGCTTCGCGGCCGGGGTCGCTCGGGCTGCGGGAGCTGCGGCCTCTGAAGGGCGGCGTGGGTCCGGCGGTGTTTACGCTCGGAGGAGCGGGCACCTGTGGCCAGCGGTGCGTGGGCAGCGGCCGCGCGGGTGGGCAGCGCTCGCGGTGATGCGCAGTGCCGGGGAGGAGTCTTCT
>RJWT010042713.1:0-12083 GCA_004365215.1 Cuniculus paca | reverse complement strand
TAGAGCATCTGTCATTGTTGTTTACCCCCAGGGAGGTATACAGGTGTAGTCATTCCGTCTGTATCTTGAGGTCTGGCCTTTGAGAATGTGCCTGCACCCACAGTTGCAAAGTATCCCCTCCTCTGCCCTGGCTCCTTCAAGGGCCCAGGCCCTCTGATTGCCTATAATATGTCTACCTAATTTAGTTGTTTGTATTACTCGCACACCGACTCCAGCCTGTATCTCCATGCCCATGAACCCTTAAACATCAGACTCCCCACCTACCAGTGTGTCGCAAGCTGTGACACTGTGTGGGGACTCAGTATTTATGCTTCGTGTTGATGCTCGAAGTCTGGCTGTGTGGCTGGAGGTTTTGGCTTTGCAAAGCTGAAATCAGTGGAGCAGTCCTGTTCGGGTGCTGAGGTTCAGCCAGCGAGAGATAGTGCAGCGACTAGGTCTTCTGTTGGGTGGGAGAGGGTGGCCAGGGATTGGGTGCTTAGCTAGCATTGAGGGCAGGCATCCGGCATTCGGGCAGCCTCCAACCCCAGCCTGGAACTTGCTAAGCAGCCAGGCAGTGGGGTCGAGAACTGGGCAGTCGTGGAGGGAGTCTGGGGAAGGCTGCAACTCACCTGCATGGGGGCGTGTGTAACAAGACCGTCTCAGAGCCCATGTGGTAGAGAGGGGGTGGGTTTGTGGGGAGCACAGCCCCATGGGCTAGGTGGACTATCTGACCTTGCTGGTGAAGGCAGGACCAGCATCTCCTGACTTTCTGTCTCATGGAACTTCTTGGGATGAAGTACCTTGCCCCATCCTTTCCCCATTGGACGATTGGGAAGAGAAGTCTCTTCCGTTTGTTCCCTCCAGGACTCTCTGAGGTGTGAGGTCCTGGGTGCGTCTAACCCTGACCACACCATGCAGGATAAGCAAGGGGGTGGCTGGAAACCTCCATGGATGGACAGTGCTGAAATTGAAACACACGGAGCAAATCCAAATCTAGGAGCCTGCCTTAGTCTGTTTCTGCTGCTGTCACAGAAAACCTAACATAGGGTAATTTAAAAAAAACCAGAGATTTATTTTTCACAGTTCTGGAGATTGGGAAATCTAAAATCAAGGTGCCAGCACCTGGCAAGAGCCTTCCTGCTGTGTGATCTCATGGTAGAAGGTGGAAAGGCATGACAGCAACAGAGCAAGAGGGGACTGAGCTCACTTTGTGACAAGTCCACTTCCTCAGTAGCCAACCCACTGCTGTGACGATGACAAGTCCAGTCACAAGGGATGAGCCCTAAAGACCTAATGTTTCTTACTGAGCCCAGCCTCCCAACACTGCTGACTTGAGGATCATATTTCCTGCACAGGAACTTTGGGGGACACATTCAGACCACAGCAGAGCCTACAAAAGAAGGGTTGCAGAGAAGAGTGGCTGGGGCTTGGGGTAAAAGGAAGAAGTAAAAGGGCCAGGAAAGTTAGAGTGCAGGACAGTGAGAGGAGATGTGAAAGGCAGACTTGAAGACAGATTCGTTGATTTACTTCTTCCTCCCCCCTCCTTCCCTTCCTCCCTCCCTCCTCTGTCCATCCCCTCAGCACTCCCTTCTCTCACTCACCCTCTCTCCACGCTCTCTCTCTTTCTAGTATCATCAGCACACTTTAATTTCAACCAGCCAGAATCGGTAAATGCATCTTTCTGTTTTACTTTACCCTAAAGGACTTTCCATATATTTTCTTACAAAACCATATTCTCCAGCTCTTAGGACTGCTTGAGTACTTAAAGGTAGTGTTAAGTTTTTAAAAAGAAGCTTAATAAAATGGGGAGAAGCTTTTGTTCACAACTGGACCAGAAACATTATTTTAGCCTTGCATGGCTAGAATTTTCCCTATAGCTTCTTGAAAAACAGTTGGTAACTCACAGTTGGCCCAGCGTATTATTATTAAGATGGGTGTTGTATGTATTTTGCTTGTAAAGGGATCGTTGCGTTAACCATTATTAACAGCTATGGTTTATTTATTGTAAGGATGCAATTCATTCCAGCTCACCCTGATCTTTCGACAGAGCTTTGAAGTCCCTCAAGTATTGGTATAGAGGGCCTTACTGCAGTGTTAAATCGGTGGGTCGTTTTAGCGACTCTGCTGATGTCCAGGCAGCTAAAGCCTCACCCTTTTGGGGCCACCCTCCAGCGGTGCCCATGAAGAAAGAGCTGGGAGAGTATTCTGTGCTCTTCCAAGCTTGGGGAACCTGTGGCCACAGCCCATTTCTCCTCTTTTCTTAAAATAATTTCATAATAAAAATATTTGAAAAGGAAGTTTTGCTTCTTAGAGACACCAACCATATTATGTATTTTTCATGCAGCCTTCAACAATTCCTCTTCCCTCAATTGCTCTTCACCCACAGGCTGGGCACCCTCACTAGGGCCCAGCCCAGTCCCGTCATGTCACAGCAACACCCGTCCAGTGGTCCAGGCACTGAGCAAGTGGCGTGAAGGGCCGCTGAGGCTGGGCCGCACGGTTCACGTTCACAAGGGCTCCGTTGCTTTTCCCTAAGCAAGACCACGGGCAAGTCCAGAGACGCATGACTGGCTCCAGTGACCTTGCCTGTCTCTCCTCGCCTGGGCATGTGGCTAGTGTGAGCGTGCCTCCACCTCCTGTGTCACTCCTGCCTGGCACTCCACGGCTCTGTCACAGACAGGTGTGTGTCATCCACCCTCTGGTCACTCCTCAGAGGCTGGCGCCATTCTGTAACAAGCCTGATTCATAGGGCGCAACTCCGAATTAAGATGATGGAACCTGCTCTGCCTGTTGAAATCAGTACTAAGAGGCAGTGTTTGAAAGCAAACTTAGCCAGTGGTCTGCGGTCTACTTAATCTCTGCCTCCTGCCGTGAAGCTCTTTTCCTCACGAGAGGAATTCCATTCTTGCGAATTTAGTCCACTGGTGTGGAGTCAACCTTATAAAACTATTACTGCCTTTTCCTTTCGAGGGACTAGAGCACAAAAAGAAAAGGCCTTGGCAAGTCATTGTGTGGCCCTATTCAAAGAAAGGGAGACAAATTGTCTTTCTTATTCTTTAAAATACACAAAGCTCGACTGAAATTACCAGCTGCAGTTATTAACTTAGGAGGTAACCGGTTTCTACTTTCTCATGATAAAAGCTTCCCGTATCACTTCCACCCCCTGCACAACGTCTTGGCGTGGAATTCTCTTTGTTCAGTAGTTAGTGAGTGGCAACTTTTCCTTCCTGCATTCCAATTTTTAGGCAGAGATAACTCATGAGTGCTAAGAATGCAAGCTGGTGTTTTCCTTAGAAATAATGAGCTAGGCTGTAAAACAGATACTATTTTTAGATTGCTTTCTTACCTCTGGCTTCATTAATGCCACAGTACTTTATTCAGAAAACTTTCCTAAAACATGAATATGAAAACCGTAATTCTTCGCTATCAACCTAATATTTCTAGAAAAATGTATGGTCAAAAATAAATAAATACAGAAATAAATAAAAGCTTTGGGAGACAGTTTTTTTGTCTCTGTCTCAATTACTTTCCTTGTCACTGGGACACCCAGCCGGACACCCGCAGCTCAAGGAGGAGCGGTTTACTCTGGGTCATGGTTTTCGTCAGCAGGCAGGCGTAAGAACCTGCTGGAGAAAAGCCATCATGTCATGGTAACCAGGAAGCAGAGAGCTTGAAGGACGAGCCCGGAAGGGAGAAATCACCTTCTGGGTCACTTCCCATCAGGCCCTGCCTCATGACAGCAGCCGCCCTAAGCCCTATAATCCAGTCGCCTTGCAGAGGTCCCACCTGTGAAGCCATGAGGTTTAGGTTTACCTAGATATAAACCAACGGTCCCCATCTCATCTTCCTGGCTCTTCATTTCCAACCTCTACAAACCTGAACTTCTTTTAAACCCAGCTCCCCAAGGATGGAGGAATTGGAAAGTGGGGAGGGGTAGGGGGTGGGTGTAAGTGGGGCAGCTCCTACTTTTGGAGATTCCCAAAACTTCCTGGACTAGAGGGTGGAGTGGACACTGAGGAGAGGTAATTTGTCTTTACCACAGGAACTGATTTGAATTATAAAGTAGGCACACAGGGTTTTGTTCTTGATGAATATTTAATGGTAATGATTTAAAATTCAGGTGAATGTCAGATCCATTCCCTTGGTGATCTCATTTCCTACAAAGATCAGATCTCCTATGTCCCAGTACAGATTCTTGCCTTCCCTGGGATTGTGCCTTTTCCACTAAGCTACTTAGGGAGTAGATATTGATCAGTAGGGCTGGGCAATAACAGAAAATTTTTTTAATTTTTAATTTTCATTAGCACATGTTTGCAGTATACAATGATTACACTCAGTGTAAGGAATTAGCACATGTGCATAACACATCTCAGTTTTTTTTCCCCATCTCTCCACCACCTTTTATTTTGCCAGCATTAGATTTATTTATTTGTCTTGTGAGTCCGTATAATTAGCATATATATAAACAACCAGACTAATAGACCACAAAACATGTAAGATACATAATACAATTATACTAAGTCAAGGTACAATTTTAGATACATTATCCATTCTGGACTTTCTCTTTCTTCCTATTGTCTTTTATTTCACACTTTATCTATCGAGTTTTTCATGTAAGAGAAACCATGTGATATGTAAATTGTATGTCTGATTTATTTCAATGAACAGTATGGTTTCACGGTGCATCCATTTTCCGACAAATGACTCAAGTTTTTCCTTCTCTACAGCAGAGTAGTACAACAAAGGGTTGGAGATGACTACTTTGAGGCTGGAGGGAAAATTGAGGGGTTATTAGATTTTCATCACAATTTGACATTTTTAAGTAGTGGAAGTTTTAGTTTTTGAAAGGTTCAGATTTCAGTTGCAAATTAGGATAGATTAGAGAAATATCAGTCTGTTAACCTAAACAAGTACTGTGCACAGTTGTGAAAGCTTTCAGTGTGCACCAGCAGCTTCTTGAGCTTCCGAAGTGAATAATAAAGCCTGTTTTCACTTTGAAAATGCAGGAGGCACAATTCTCTCTGCTTGTTATAGAAAGTAAATGGAAGGAGAAAACGTCGAGAATATTATGAAGTCTCGTGTTTTTGACTAAGGACACTGTTTAAAATGCTGATTTTCATTCACATTTTATGTCTATGAAACAATATGTGTTTTATAAAATTACTCCGTTTATGAGGGGTTTAAGCAGGTTTTCCTTTTATAGCTATAATGTGTTCAAATGCATTTGCATCAAATGGTAGATATAATTTCTCTTTGTAATCGAAATTTAAATCCCAGCGTAAATACAGTGCTTAGAAAATTATTTTATGAGCCTTTCTATTCCAGGGATCCTGCATGGATAGAAGGTTACACAGCTGGAGCTTGTTGGGGGACAATGAAGACTTGGTGGCTTCTCAGCTGGTGATAAGAGCTGCACTCCCAGATGCGCGGCAGCTCAAAACTGTTACCCAGGTGAGTGTCTTTTATAACATGCCACTCTTTAGTATTTTTAAAAGAAATTTTCAGCACCAGGGACTTAAGAGATGATTCATTGGTGCTTAAACTCATGACAAAGGCAAGATGAACCTGAGACCCTCCCCGTCTTTTCAGGACTATTCTTTTCCTAAGGAAAATGTTGATGCCTGCTATTGGTTTGCAGTGCCCCCTGCTTCCTCTTCCTACTTCCTGTGAGGTAGATCCTCCATTAGAGTTTAACACTCACCTCTTTCCCTTTCTGCAGATTAGAGAGGCTACCTCAGTCAATAGCCTAATAAACAACAGATTTACTCTGGTACCCAGAATTATCGCCAATAGTGCAAGGGTTTTATGGATGACTCTACTAATGAAGAGTGTCCAGAAATCTTTCTGCAGTTTCACAAATCAGACCATGTGTAGGGTTCTTAGTTGATGAATGTATTTGTCTGTATTTTCACAAAAATTCCAGAGGATATAATCTTTTACAGGATAGGTGAGATACTAAATTGGTTTAATTTGTCCTATTAGACCAGCACTGTGTATCTGTGAGCTTTGGCGCGAGCACGCTGAGCTTGCCTTTGATTTGCTGCTTCACGCAGGAACGCAATGTGGTGGCCGAAAGACCCGTCTATCTGCCTGCCTTGTGCTTGACGTGGCTTTGTTCTCTTTGACAGATGTTCAGTGGTAAAAAGTACCATAATTGTTAATTCCAGCTTGACATTCTGCATGTTTCAATGCCAAGCTAGCAGGTAAAAATGTCCCAACCCATTTCTATTGTATCTGCGTATTAAACTCCAAAGGGCTCCTAGCAAACTGCTCTTGAGTCAGAATGAAGATGACTGCAACATGCAAATACCAAGTCAAATTAACTTTGTTAACAGTACTTGACCTTTCTTTAAAATACTCAATTTTGTCAGATACTCTTGTTTGTGATGATAGTTTGAAAGAAATTAACATTCATCATCTCCTATTGCTCCTGTTAACTGGGGAGAAATCATTTTAGCAGCAGATGCACATCAGTCCCTCTCCCATTGAGCTATGCTGCTCCCTGGGGCTGCAGTAGCTGTGAGCTTTCTGAGGTGCAGGCAATGCCAGCCCTGAGGGACGGGCGGGGGCGGGACAATCCTGCTCCACAAACGCACTCCCGAGTCATCGGCCACAGTACCCTGTGTAGGCAGCATTTGTACTAAAATTTCTTTAAAAGTCATCATAAATATCTAAGTAATAAGTGATACTTTTTAGATTTTTCAAGTGGGGGGCATAGATAATCAACAATGACCAAAACAGCATATAGATGACTGGTGATTTCCACAAGTTTAGTGAAGACAATTCTATGAAGAAAAATTCTTTGTCAAGGAGACATTCGAAAGGAGAATACTTTTTTAAGTTGTTTTTTTTTCTTTTTAAGACTGGTGAAGTTACAATCAAAGTTCGTTTTTTAGAGATGTGGTGAAACTGAAATTGTGGTTCTTGAAATATTTATGGGAAAAATCAAACTTGGAAAAAGAATACGGACATGGATAATAGACATGAGTTTAAGAATGAAGGGAAAATACAGATTTGCACTCTATTTTTGTCTATGAGCTATCTTTAAAATGAGAGAAATTAAAAAATAAATAAAATTTATTGAGCATATACTCTTCTTAGGACACTGTTTACAGATATTATAGTGATTTGCAGATACTTGCAAGCTTATTGGAAAGCTAAGCATTATATGAAAGAGGAATAAAAGAGGTGGGATAAGATTCCTACCTACAGGGGGCCAAGCAGTACTTCCTGCTGTGATTAGAAGGAGTCTGGGTGTCGGAAGCACAGTGGGCCCTGCAGCAGGAACTGGAGCAGCTGGGGAGCAGGGAGATGGTGCAAGGTCTGAGTGTCGCAGGTATGCCATTGACTCCTTCTCATGTTTGCTTTGTTCTGAGGTGGGACTTGTAGAGCGCCATTGGATCATGGGGTGCTAGACTCATAGGGGGTTTATCCATCCACAAGTTCATGGCTGAATGTGCAGTGTGGAGGTGGGGCCTGTTTGGAGGTGGGTCACTGGGGGTATCCCTTGGAGTGTGGAATTTTCCCCTACTCCCTCCCTCCTCCTTTCTGTCTCTCTTTTCCTTTCTCACTCCTTCCCCTCTCTCTGCTCCTGGCTGCCATGGGGTGAGCAGGTTTTTACTAGGACCGTCCACGTTATCATTTCTTCCTGAGAGCCAGCAAACAAGGACTGACTCACTAAAACCATGAGCTAAAATAAACTTCTTAAAGGGTGAGAGTTGGTGTTTTGTCCCAGCAACAGAAAAGTAATTAATACAATCCCCTATCCTTTTTTTAGTAGAATGAGTAACGTGAAATATACCATCTAAACTATTTTAAATGTACAGATCAATGAGATTAAACAGATTCAAAATATTGTGCCACTACCACCTCATGCATCTCCATAGCTCTTCATTTTATAAAAGAGAAGTCCTACACCCATTAAATAATAACTCTTATTTTTCCCAGCCCATGATAACAACCATTCTATTTTAGTCTTGACTATTGTAGGTACCAATATAAGTAGAATCATGTAGTATTTATCTTTTTCTGATTGGTTTATTTCACATCATCACATAAAGTCTTCAAAGTTCTCTCACGTTGTAATACTGCAATTGAATTATATGTCACAATTAGAGCACATTGTGGGAGGAGCCATACCTGTTCCGTTTGTTAACTCAAACTTTCCTGACTCAAGGACTCTCGGTTGGCTCTCAGAGCAGGTGAGAGGCCATTGGTCAGGTGGCTGGCCTCACTCAAGTGACACTTTGATTTATCATGATCCAATCATCTCTCCTTATGGAAGTGTATATTTTAGTTATGTTCATGTGTAACCTAATTAGAAAGAGGATGGGACTAAGCAACCAAGTAGAAACCGTGAAATGTCTCTGAGAGGTGCCCTCCATGGTGCTGTGAAGGTCACGGTGAAGTCGCCTGTGCAGAGCCTGTGAGCCCTCGTGACGGTGGTAATTTCAGTTGCTGAGCGAGGACGCTGTGTGGCTGTCCTCCCAGGTGGCTCTCCTGATCACAGTTGTCTCATTTCTATCCATCCATCTTTCTTTCTTTCTTTCTTTCTTTCTTTCTTTCTTTCTTTCTTTCTTTCTTTCTTTCTTTCTTTCTTTTTTCTTGTACCAGGGATTGAACTCACATGTGTGTGCCATGCAGGTGCTTGTGCCGTGGAGTAAAATCCCCGGCCCCTTCATTTCTTCCCATTATATGTCAGCTTTGACGCATACACTTGTCACAAATTGAAGGCTCAGTAAAATCGAAGAAATGACTGAGATCTCAGATTGTGGAGATGCAAACTTTACATCACAAGCTCAAGGGGATAATTTATTTTTCATCTCCTCCCTCTTTCTCAAAATAAAGAATCCTGACAAATGGTTTATAAAGGAAAACAGAACAAACCAAAGAGGCAAGCTTTGCAATTTATTAACTGAAGCATGAAAGTACAGAAAATAAACAGGGCTCAACTTACTCGGAAAAATAAGTCTGAACCTATTGCATTAAAACATGGTGTTGCACTGATCTAATGAGTTTTCAGGCAAATGAGGCATGGAACATTGCCAACATATAAAACGAGTAAAATATCCAAGTTACTCTTTAATGTCATTATATATTTTATCTTATTGGGAGCTAGTAATGACGAGATTATTTCTAAATCTGCATCACTAGCAAAATAAGTGGAATTATTTTTAAAATAATTTATTATTATGATAAGTGGTGAATAGTGGCACATCAAAAGCAACCGAAACCTCAGCCAAAGATCCACACATGCCTAATTCATAAGGAAGCATTAACAAAACACATTTTGCTTCAGTCTTTCAGTCCTTAAGAATTCGAGTTAATACTGAATGGATGAGACAGGGTAGCATATAAGCACTTTTGAGGAAAGTAGATAGTAGCTAAAGGCTGAGATACAATTTTCTTTTAAGAAAAGATAGAATTATTTACAAGGTGTATTCATAGGCTTATTTTGAAAGCAGTAAAGAAAGTATCTTTCTCCCAGAGTTTTTCCTAGAATTTCCCTGATACATGCTGTAAATGGCTAAGCAGAAAATTTCTCATTAGCTGAGTAAAACCAGCAAAAAGCTCTGGGTAATGTTTTCAGTAGTGAAAAGTGAAAATGATTTATTCTAGAAATGCTGACTGTATTATAGTAGTATCAAGTTATTAAGTACTGCCAAATTCTTTACAGTTGATTAAGGGTTTGTGACTCATAATTTTTTAAAAACCTTATTTATATGGTTGTTTGAATCTACTTAGGCACCATTTGTAATTATTTCTACTGGTCAGTACTACTGGCTATCACAGGACCAACTTTGTTTCTCAGAGGCCATATTGTGGATGTGATTTTGTATTATTCTGTGTTGATATTCATGTTGTCCAGTGTGTACGGACAGTCCATTTGGTTTCTGATATTGTTTTCACATCTGCACAGATGTGCTTATCATGAATAAGCAGGTTTCTTGTGTGCTAGTTCTTGTCACTTTGTGCTGAATTAAATGCCCTTGGTGCTCAAGAATCCTGACAGCGAGAGGCTCTCTTAGCTAGTTTTCCTTTGCTAGGACAAAATACCCAACACACAATTGTGTTAAAGGAATAAAGGTTTATTTTAGCTCACAGTTTGTAGTGGTTTCAGTCCATAGTCTGCTTGTACTTGGATCGGATGGCATGGTAGAGGGGAATGGCAGGAGAGAAAAAGTTCATGGCATGGTAGGCAGGAAGCAATGATACTTTCTTCTTCTTTCCCTTTTATTCCTTCCGGGCCACAAGCCTATTGGTTGGTGCCACCACACCCAGGGTGGATCTTCCCTCTTCAGGAAGTCCATTGCCCACACCCAGAACTATGCCAAACCAATGAGTGGACTAATTGCACACCATGACCCAGTCACCCCCAAATCCCCTCCTGTGATCACATGAGGCTTTGAGGGGACATGCAGATGTAAACCATAACAGTGGCTATCAGAAAAATGAGCTAATACAACAAGGAGAGAATTCTGAGTGTCTGGTTCTGAGGGAGATGAAAAATTGCTCTTGTGATGCTCAGGACACAGCCAAGGACCCAGCCACTACCTCCTCCATCACCTCAATTCTCCTAAGCCCCACCTACAACCAGTCAGCACACACCTAGCCTTTTTCATCCATGCTTTTGCCCTATCTTTGTACTGAATTTAGGCCCTCACACCCCTAGCCTACACTTCTGAGCTTTGTGCTTTGCACTCTTGACAAATGAAGTAACATGCACCACCCTGAATGAATTGTATTGTTTCTTTGCTCTTTTCCATAGTTCATGCATTGCATGTGGTCACTCAGCCTGTGAGGGACCTGGTAAGTTGAGATTTCCAGCTGATTACTATGAATAAGTTACAGTCTCTTTAAGCATACAGACAGAAAGGAACCTAAATTGGAAAAAAGTCTGCCTGGCCTTCTTCAGAACCTGCCTGTGATTGTTATGGTACTAGAATGTATATCATCGTTAAGTCTCTGTTACTCAGCTTCTCATTCCTGTGGTAAAATGCTTGAGAAAACAACTTGCAGGGAGAAAGACTGATTTTGGCTCATGGTTGCAGAGGTTTCAGTTCATGGTTGGCTGGTTCCATGGCTGTGGCCATGTGTCCTCATGGTGGAGGGCATGGTGGGGCCAAGCTGTTCACCTCATAGTACTTGACAAGAAGAGTGGGTGAGAGAGGATGGGGCTGGGACCACAGTCAATCCCCAAGATTGTGCCCCATAGCCCACTCCCTTCACCAAGACCCCAGCTCTGATTCTCATCACCTCCCAACAATGCCATCCGATGATAACCTCACTGACAGGTTAATCCAGGGTTGAGTGAGTCCTTCATGATGCAGGCACTCTGCCCGCTGCCACCTCAGTGGCCTCTGTACAATGGTCTGCAGGATGGTGGTGTTAGCATCATGCCAGTCTCCATTGCCTGACGGGGGGTGAAACTCCACAAAACCTTCCATCCCTGTCTTCACTGTGTGCTTCCCTTACTGGGACTAGAAGCGAATTGGTCTGGAGTTTGTTAATAAGTGTGGGAAGAATAAAACAAATCTGTTTCCACGCAAAGAAGTTTGTTTGTTTAGCGGCTATGCTACATTAAGCAGATGTGTTTACTGATACTGTTCCGATGTGTTAATCTGCCTTGCAATCTTCCAAGAGGAAGGAAGGGTTCATTAGGCAGGGTCTCTGCGTCTGTGTGCTGTGCACATCTCCTCTAAGAACTGCCGAGAGTCTGCCTGACCAGTGGCCTGGCAGGGGGCTCCTAATTCTGTCCACTGAGCTCCGCCCTCCTGATCTCTGTTGGCGGAATGTCTAACGGCCAAGCACAAACATGGGGAGAGCGTAATCAGCACCAAAATCTGCCACTGTGTTCATCGAAGTTTCTCTGCGGTAATTCAAACATTTTATTCTCCCTGTGAAGTTTTCTCCCAAATTTGTGATGCTGTACATCGTCAGGGAAGAGCACAGCCATCTGCAGGACTGTGATGTGGCACATTTTCCTGCTGGGCTGGGGCCAGGCAAAGGTCGGGGCCCTCACTGGCTGCTTTATTAGTGACCCAGTGCTTGTAGCCCCCATGTGTCCTCTGTCAGTTGTCAGTGGTTTATTCAGCACCCCTGGT